>JAHKBH010003813.1:0-13190 GCA_019049505.1 Pachyrhynchus sulphureomaculatus
GAGGATAAAATCATAATATAGCTATATCTAAAATATGCCTATCTCATCCCTATTTTTTCTGCACTATTAAATAATTCATTAAATTCAGAAATTTGTGCATTTTCTCCATACTCAAATTTACAAGTTATTAAATCCAATGAAACAGAAATATTAAACAACTCTAAAGGAAGTTTTACGAAAAATATATACCAATTTTTAATTTCTTAGAGACCGATAAAAATATTTTATAGGGAAGAAAAGATTCCGTCTGCTGTCGTGACGATATTGTTCGTCTAAAAATCGTATCACCTTTAATAAAGCTAATGGAAGGAATCAATAAAATAAATCTTTCCAAGATTTTGATACGCTTTTTCTTTTGTAGAAGTCAGTGGCAGTACTTTAAAAATTAAATTAATTTTTCTTTTGTCATATATTTCTACCTACCTTCCAGACAACAACTCGGTAAAACGTTCCGATTGTGTGCGCAAGTGTTACATTATATATATTTTTGAACTCGTGTTTTTACAAGCTTTCATTTAACAACCCACCTAGTGACCTAGTAAAAACTTTTTTTTTCCAATTCCCCACTTCACCCCCCAAAACTAACCCCTTAAGTCAAAATTTAACTTTCAAAATAACGTGGCTTTGACGAGGCCATCAATTTCTATACTAATGCCAAATTTCAACTTTGTATGTTAAATAGCTTCGGAGAAAATCGGGTATGATAGACGGTCGGACGGACGGACGGACGGACGGACGGACGGACGGACGGACGGACGGACGGACGGACAGACGGACGGACATCGAAGGGATCTTATAAGTATTTCGTACGGAACACTAAAAAGATATTAGTTCTAATAGAGACACAACCTTGCTAGATAAAGTGTTTTGTAATTTTCCTAATGGTATAGAAGTTGTAGATAATTATTTTAGCCATCATAAAAAAGTTTATGTCCGGGTCTTAGCTATTGATTTTTGAAAAGTTATTTGGAATGTATTTTGTGAACTCACTGTTCATTTTGTATCTCCGTTAAAAGAAATTTTATTTTAAAAGCAATTATGTTATGGAACACTACCAGGTGTACAAGCTTGAAATGTAGATTTTTTTTCTAAAAAAAACATGTTGAATTCGGAAGAATGATAAAAAGGGCTTGTTATACATTTTTTCCATCTTTCGGGCAATTTGTGAATACTACGCCAGTAAAAATGTTCCCCTTTTGCTGCGAACAATTCATTGAACCATTTTTTCATATCTTCGTACGAACCAAAGCGCTGCTCAGCAAGTGCGTGACCCATCGATGTAAACAAGTGGTAATCGGAAGGAGCCAAGTCTGGTGAGTAAGCCGCATGGGGTAGATCTTCCCGGCTGAGTGCTTCCAACGTGTTGTGAACTAGTTTTGCCGTATGTGATGGAGCATTGTCATGAAGAAAAATGACTTTGTGTTGCCTCTTTCGGTATTCTGGCCTTTTTTCAAGCAGCGAACGATTCAAATCGGTCAATTGTTGTTGGTAACGTTTAGTATTCACCGTTTCCCCAGGTTTTAACGGCTCATAATAGACCACGCCCCTCTGGTTCTACCAAACACAGAGCATCGTCTTTCTGCCAAAGCGATTCGATCTTGCGGTCGATGTGGATGGTGCGCCTGGGTCTAACCATGATTTTTTGCGCTTGGGATTCTCAAAATAAATCCACTTTTCATCCCCTGTAGCTATATGATGCAAAAACGACTTCCTTTTGTACCGAGCGAGCAAAATGTCACACGTGTTTTTGCGCTTTTCCATTTGCCTGTCGTTCAACTCATGTCGTACCCATCTACCGGCCTTCTGAATCTTTCCCATCTCTCGTAGCCGATTGAAAACAGCTGGTTGACTAACGCCCAATTGCTCCGCGAGTTGTTTATGTGTTTACGAATCATCGTCTTCCAACAATGCTTGCAATTCCACATCTTCGTATTTTTTTGGCGGTTTTCCACGTTCCTTGTCTGCAACATCGAAGTCACCACTTTTGAAACGCCGAATCCATGTTTCTTACATATCTTGCGATGGAGCATGTTCACCATAAGTTTCTCGAAATAATCGGTATGATTCAACAGCAGTTTTCTTCAAATGAAAACAAAAAATTAATGCTCTCCGCGAATGCTCTTTGTTCGGTATAAATTTCGACATATTGAACACAACAACACAACACTATGCACACACTTTTCCAATTTATCACTCGTGCGCGTCTGACATTTGTTGATGACACAACAAAATGGCGCAGTGTCAAATCTTTATAGTACAAACTGCATTGGTACACCATCTGTCGTCTGAAATCCGCATTTCATACTTGTACACCTGGTAAATGCGCAAGTCCGACTTGCACTTGGCCAGTTTTTATTTAAGATTAAATAGAATCTAGTTATGGCACTTCATGTTAGTAAAGGAAGTAATGAGTAAATTACTTTACTGAATATTTGAAAATAGAAACACCAATCGCCATCATCAATTCAGACAATCTGACCGACAGCCATTATTCGTAAGAATTTGGAAAGATCCATTAATTTTCCTTAACAATAAAAGGCTTATACATGTACGTCACTGAAAGAAATTTAATTGGAGAATAAAAGTTATTGGATCGATTGTCTTCACAATGAAATCGGAGAAATTTACGGCGCAAATAAACTTGTAGATTGGAAAGATTCGAACTTACAACTTTAAATTGAGAGATGAAAGCCTGGTTGCTTTTAGAAAATGCCACAGTAAATTTAATTTCTTTAAAAGATTCTTCATGTTGGTTATAAAATGGATTTCCGATAAGTTGCGGAATTGCGAGCCCTTTCAACTTTATTACTCTTTTAATTCCGTTACAAAAAAGGTACTACTTTTCATTTAACTCCAGGGTTTGGTTTGGAAAATACGAACTGGATTAATAATGTTTGGCTTAGAGGTATTACTACTATTAGTTTTTTGGTAAATGATTTTGTTATATTAAAAAATAAATCGAAAAAGTGATTTACCTAGTACTTTCTTTACAAATACAGTCGACACTCCATATAGTGAAAGACCAAAATGTTTCACTATAGAAAGTTTTTCACTATATAAAGAAAAAATCCGTATATATTGCTATGTATGTATTTTATATCGGTAATCATTTACTTGTATTTTATAAGGTACAAGCAACAAAAAAAATTGCAAAATTGAATTATTAGAAAAGATTTTATTAAACATTTGAAAGTTTAAATAGTACGTAGCATGTACAGGACTAAATACATACATAAAGTCCGTACGTTTATAACTTTACCCGTGCGTCATAGTTTTCAGGCCATATAACAGACGACTATTATATTATTTGTCTCTTTTCACCAATAAATCGTAGGTATTGGTAAAAGAGACAAAAAATATAATAGTCGTCTGGGATATTGCCTGAAAACTATGATGCACGTGTAAAGATATAACGTACGGACTTTATGTATGTATGTACTACATACGAAATAAAAAGAATAATACAAAATCTGTTAATACATATGTACATACTACGTACATACGTACTAGGAAAAATAATCAGTTAATTTCTTTTGAACATTAGTTATGAAAAATAATTGTTGCTCAACAAAATTCTCGCATTTATTCAAATGCATAAAGATTTGATCAGGTACACTTTCCTGGGCCCTGAGACTAATTCGAACAATGTCAAATGCATTTCTTATTTCATTTTCACTAAATTTAGCAGGACATTCCCCGGTTTCAGTTTCTTCTTCATGTTCTTCTATACTTTTTATATCGCCAATTATGTCTTGGTCAGTTGGGAGATCTGTCGTGCCAACATCATTGTCGATTTCTAAGAAATCTTCAAGTAAAAAATCTGCGTCGACGGTAGCAGTTTTTTGTAGAATACCCCATTGCCTTTTTAAGGTAGCGAGATCCATTTCGTCTTCTTCTTCCCATTCGTCAATTTTTTCAGTAAAACCTGCTTTAGAAAAGCAGTTTTTGATAGTTTTCTGAGAAGCATTTTCACTCCATACTTTAGCGACTTCGGTTATACACTCTTTAAGGGTAATCAATTTTTGGACTGGAAGGTTGTTATCAATCGCATTAACAATTTTGTGAACAATTCTGTTTCGGTAATGATCTTTTATGTTTTTTATAATACCCTGGTTCATAGGTTGCAATTTGGAGTCATGTTTGGTGGAAAAAAGATCAATTCAATATTCCTTAATTTTTTACTTACAGTAACTGGATATGCAGGACAATTGTCTATAAACATCACAATCTTTCGCTTTTGGCTTTTCATTTTCGTGTCCCGGTTCTTTGATCCATCTTTCGAAAATCTCAGACATCCATGCCTTTTTATTATTGGTGTAATCTAACTCCAGAGATTTAACTCCTTTTAAACAACGGGGATTTTTGCTTTTACCTATGAGCAGTAATTTCAGTTTTTCTGAGCCATCCGTGTTTGCTCCAACCATAAGTGTCACCCTTTCTTTATTTGTTTTAACACCAAAACATTTATCACTTTTAAAAGCAAAAGTTTTAATTTGGCAAACATTTAAAAAACAAATCGGTTTCATCACAATTGAAAACGTTTTTTTTGGCTCGAACTTTTTCAATGCACTTTTTAAAACAGTTTCTGTCCAAATGTCACAGTCCTCCTGACTAACGCTTGCACTCTCGCCAGACACCGTTTGAAAACAATTGAATTGCGAGTCTCCAGGCCCTCAACCACCCTTCACTAATTTGAAAATTAACGCAGTTAAATTCTTTAGCAAATTGTAGAGCCTTTTGCTTTATTAAATTTCCCGATATTGGTACGTTTTGATGCGTACGGGCCACTTGAAACCATCGTAAAACTGCTTCATTTACATCCTTGTAAGTACTCACCCGTACTCGTTTTCGACTGCTTGGAACACTAGGTTTCTTGATGATACTGTCGCGACTTTTTATTATCAGTGAGACGCAACTTGGAGAAACACCAAATTTTGAAGCAACATCAATTTTTTTGCAGCCTTTATCAACTTCCTCCAAAACTTTAATTTTCCCAGCTAAACTTAAACACACTCGCTTGGACATCGTAATATTTTAGTTTATTAATCAAAATATTATGGTCGACAGTTTCAAAAGCACGACGAAAATCTAGAAAAGCAGCCGCAATATAGTTATTGCTGTCAATGAGTTTGGTCCCTGTAGCCATTGTTAATTGTATGGCAGATTCACAAGAGTGTTGAGAGAGACTCTTGTATTGATATTCCCCGATTTTTTGGAAATTAGTCAGAGATATAAATTTTAAACTTTGCCACGTAAAGGTAGACCAACCTCTTAAGAAAACACCTTAGTATATTTTAAAACAAAAACAAAAATGTAATATATAATTTGCCATACATTTAATGTACTTTATTACCTACTACATTAAGTGCAAAGCATAAAATCAGCTTATATCAGTACATACTATATTAACCAGAGCATAGTACTTAAATTAATTTCCTTTTTAATGATCTGTGCACATAATTTGAAATTATTGAAAGTAATTAGTCCTTTATCGACCACTAAGTGACGTAGCTAATTGAAAGTACATTTTGAACTATAAAACTAAAAGCCATGAAAATATTGAAATGGCACGATGTATAGCTGAAGGGCATAAATATTTTTTAATTATAGTTAATTTTGCAATTTATTAACGTATGAGCAGTGTAGGCGAGAAAGGTAAGGGTGATGAGAACTGCTAAATACTAATTAAAATTCGTCCCTCTACAAGACTAGCTCTGCTAGATTATATATATATATATATATATATATATATATATATATATATATATATATATATATATATATATATATATATATATATGTTTTGACGAATGTTCTCACGGGTGTGAAATGTAGTAATGGTTTTTCGGGTATCCCGTGTTAGCTTGAAGTCCCTTGATGGACGGTTTCGCTGACGTTTCGATGGAATCTCATCCATCTTTTTCAAAGCGTTGATCACTGGTCGGTGTCTTGGCGTTGAATGTCGAGACTGGCCCTGAGTGTGCCGGTTTTATGTACTCGGGAGTGTTTCTATTGGTCGGACGGATCTGGCCAATAGAGGCTCGGCTTTGGCTGCGCGTTGTCGGTCCTGTGGTTCTTTGTAATGTTTGTGTTGGTGAAGTAACATATGGTTGAATTATTGTTTCTCTTGGTTGGACTTGGTACTGGGATAGAATATGTTTCCAAGAGTTCGGTAAACGTTGGCTATCATCCCGATTATTTAAGTTGTTGGGCCTCTTTTCTATTTCTATGGCTTCTTTGATTATCCTAGTGGATAGGTTATTACTTTTTTGTAGGGTTCTGGTTTTGTCAAAATCGATTTTGTGGCCGGTATTGTGTGCATGTTGTGCTAGAGAGGAGGTGGTGGATTTTTGTTTTACGGCGTTTTTGTGCTCGTCTCTTCTGGCACTAATTTTCCTGTTTGTTTGGCCTATGTATGAAAGACCGCAGTCCTGACACGGAATTTCATATACGCCTTGGTCTTCTAAGGCTATAATGTCTTGCCAAATCCTTAGCTCACCGATCAGAAACCCTAACAGACAAGGAACATTTGCAACAAGAAACCAAGCTCCTTCGAAACGTTTTACTTTCAAATGGATACAGTCAAAACACGATCCGGCGGGCCCTAAATAAACAACACAAACAGGAAAGAAAGACATATACTACAAAAGCATTTCTCCCATATGTAAAAGGCATCACAGACAAAATAGGAAGACTTCTAGGAAAACACCAAATTGAGACCATTTACACAACCAACCAAAAAATTAAAGATATTCTACCTACACCAAAAGACATTATAGCCTTAGAAGACCAAGGCGTATATGAAATTCCGTGTCAGGACTGCGGTCTTTCATACATAGGCCAAACAAACAGGAAAATTAGTGCCAGAAGAGACGAGCACAAAAACGCCGTAAAACAAAAATCCACCACCTCCTCTCTAGCACAACATGCACACAATACCGGCCACAAAATCGATTTTGACAAAACCAGAACCCTACAAAAAAGTAATAACCTATCCACTAGGATAATCAAAGAAGCCATAGAAATAGAAAAGAGGCCCAACAACTTAAATAATCGGGATGATAGCCAACGTTTACCGAACTCTTGGAAACATATTCTATCCCAGTACCAAGTCCAACCAAGAGAAACAATAATTCAACCATATGTTACTTCACCAACACAAACATTACAAAGAACCACAGGACCGACAACGCGCAGCCAAAGCCGAGCCTCTATTGGCCAGATCCGTCCGACCAATAGAAACACTCCCGAGTACATAAAACCGGCACACTCAGGGCCAGTCTCGACATTCAACGCCAAGACACCGACCAGTGATCAACGCTTTGAAAAAGATGGATGAGATTCCATCGAAACGTCAGCGAAACCGTCCATCAAGGGACTTCAAGCTAACACGGGATACCCGAAAAACCATTACTACATATATATATATATATATATATATATATATATATATATATATATATATATATATATATATATATATATATATATATATATATATATATATATATATATATATATATATACAGTGGCGAACAAAATTATGGAAACATTTAAATTCCCATCTCTAGTCTTAACACTTAAACGGTTTACAATTACAATATTTATTTATTAATTGTGTACATGACTAAGACAGTTATTGTTTGTTAGAAATGTGCCTAATTTTTAACGTAACAAAATTATGCCCAAACAAAAGTATGAAAACATTTTTGTTATAAAATAAAAATTCCACTAAGACGACTAAGATGTCGAAAGTATTTAATATTTAGTGGGATATCCTTTTGCGTCAATCATTGCTTGACATCTTCTGCCCATAGAGGCAATAAGCCTAGCACAAAAATCGGGTGGTATTTTTTCCCATTCTCGTTTTAATGCAATCTAAAGTTCGTCCCAGTTTTTTATATTTTTTTTCCTAATTTGTTTATCCAGATAGTGCCAAGGATTCTCTATCGAGTTCAAATCAGGTGATTGTGAAGGCCAGCGCATCACCCGAATCCTTTGTTCAGAAAACCAATTCTTGGCCAAGCGAAATGTGTGTTTTGGGTCATTGCTGAAAAATCCATGACATCTTCTTCATAAGGAATCAAATTATTTTCCAATATCTCAAGATACACGTTAGCATCCATTCTGCCATTTATCGTTGCAAATGGCTCCGTACCAGGCAGTCGAAAACAACCCCATACCATGGGGTCACATCTTAGGCCAACTGGTCTTCTTACATAACCAGCAGAATCACTTCAAAAGAGATTAAACCTGCTTTCGTCACTAATTTTGAGTCCAGTCTTTATGTTCTTTAGCAAATTTCAATCTCTCTTTTCTGTGACGCTTTGTAAGGAATGACTTTTAACAGAAAAGGTAACCAAAGGTTTTATGGTCAATAATAAAATTCTATAAAGAAACTGTCAACAAAACAAGACTAGTTTTTGTTTTTTTTTTATTCCTATAGGATAGTATTTTATATTTTTGATTAAGAAAATGTTCCCATACTTTTGTTCCCCATATATATATATATTTTATATATATATATATATATATATATATATAGATATATATATATATCTATATATATATATCCTTAGTAGTTTTTGAGTTTTTCTTGGAAATTTTTTTTTTTTAAAGTTCATAAATGAGAAAGTACATCTTACATTTATTACAATATGTTTCAACCAAATTATCTTGGTCTTTATTATTGTTTTTATAACTAAAATGATATATGTATATATACTTAAGCACATGGTACTTATTATGGAAATTAACAAAATTATAGACTTACCCAAAAAGGATTTTTCATTATTCATCAAACAAGAGTACCGAAAAATTTTATTATTACACGGGTACTAACATAGTAAGCCACATATGAACCATTAATATCACAAACTATTTAAATATACTGTTAGTATAAAATAAATAAAAATTATTTCAACATTTCACTGTAACAAACAGGAACAACACGCATTCGACATAACTACATACATGAAGGTATGGTTCGGTTTATTTTTTATTTTGCTTTTTTTTTTTTTTCCCAATTTTGGTGAGAGGTTAGTTTTTATCTTGTTTATATTTAATACTATTATTATCCATCGGCTGTTTCGAAATATAAGTTAAATTCCATTTTAAGGGGTTTTATGGGGAAATACAACTTGCTGAAAATTTTGTATGTCAGTTTTTTCGTTTATTACGTTGTCGTTTATGTATATCATTTATAGAAATTTTCTTTTATTTTGGTTCTTATCGCTGTTAGTATTTTTGTTCTTTCAAAATTAAATTTGTGATTTAATAGTGTATCGTGTTTTGTTAGTGCTGTTTTGATTTTTTTGTTACAGCCGTGGCCATTTAAACAATGTTGAGAGAAATTGTGAAGTTTGCCCTATATATAAACTTTATTGCAGTTTTACATGGTATCTCATAAATACATGTGTTTTTTGATTTTTGGGTGTGTTGCTTTTCAGGCTGCTAAGTGAAATGTAGAAATAATTTTTGTTTTATTTTATATTAACAGTATAGTTAAATAGTTTGTGATATTAATGGTTTCATGTGACGCTTAATATGTTACGTAACCTGTATAATAATATAACATTTTTCAATACTTGTTTGATGAATGAAAATGAAAAATCCTATTTTGGGTAAGTCCATAATTTTTGTTAATTTCTGTAAGTTCCATGTACTTATGGTTATATATATATATATTATATATATATATATATATATATATATATATATTTATATATATATATATCATATCATTTATAGTTATAATATAAACTATATATATATATATATATATATATTATATTATATATCATTTTAGTTATAAATGGTAACCTCAAGAAGTACTTTTCTCATTATGAACCTTAAAAAATTCCCAAGAAAACTCAAAAACTAAGTATATTTATATATATATATATATATATATATATATATATATATATATATATATATATTAGAGTGACCCGGATCTCATAGAGGGGGAAAAAAAATGTCGGAATCTTGTTCGTCTGGACCCCACAAAACGATTCCCCTTTCCAGATATTGAGATAGCCGAAATTTGAGCTCGATTAAACGACGTTAACACCGTGCCGCCTCGTCGCTCAAAGTTGAAAAAATCCAAATTTTTGGCCAAAAAGCTGACATATGGAGCCATAACTCCAGAACGGTAAATAATAGAAACACGCTTAATAGTTTCAAAAGAAGCTAATGTTGTTCTTCAAAATTTAATATTTCTGTACATAATTGTTGTTATTTTAAGTCAAAACCGAGTTACAACTGCCTTAGCCCCAAAAACGCGACCTGGTACCACTAGGAGCATACTTCGTATAATTTTGTTATTAAGTGATAAATTTTTGCTTTTTTTTGGTATAATTTTTTGAGTTTAAAGTAGAAATATAATAAAAAAAAAGTAATACTGATAAGTCTAATGACATTTTTTATTTTAAAATATAAAAATTAGGTATATAATACATACAAAACAGACACAGAAAAGATACAGACGTAGTACCTACATGAGTTTGATAATTTTACATAGTTATCTAATCTATTTATAGAGCTTTTGTTAAAGTTAGTTTTTGAAACGTCAGAATATAATGCCTCGGCATTTACTTACAACTTGCAGGACATATTGCTTTTGGTCTTCATCTTTTGTCAGAAGATCGTTAAAGTCGGTTATTAATTTAACACCACGCTCAGCCATATCATTAACTACTTTTAATGTTTGACAATTTTCAATTTTTCAATTCTTTTTGAAAGTGTTTATTTGATGGCCATCTCTGTTTTTATATTAAATTGGTCAAAGAATGTAAACGTTTCTTTGGTAAGTAAATTTACCAATCCTCCATCAACTACCTCTTTTAAGTTTTCTTCTTTCCTTACTTTTGGATTTACAACCCTAGCGTGCTGTGATGGTTCATCTGTGCTACTGAGCAATTTATTAGCCATTAACAACTTTTCATCGTCTCTGTAATGGTGGGATCAAAAAACGATAATCCCACCAACTTGGGGCATTTCAAATACCACAAGGAATGGTTCGAAATATAACCCTGGTTTCAGGGCTATTTCTGCAATGTCGTTGTCACAATTCTTTATAGTCTAACAGACTATGTAAAAATACCTAAATCTTGCTTTGGTGCAAGATGAGCTTTTGGAGCATTGAACCAAGCTTCACAATAAATTTTAACTAGGGAAAAACAGAAATGGCACGCACAGAACTTTCTTCTTCTTTAGACATCTTAAATTGACGACGAAAAATGAACATTTTTAAGCAGTAAATAGCCTTTTGCCATCCACCTAGCGTGATGAATGGGCTCCTGGAGTTCTAAAACCCACAACATTGCCGTTAGTGATCCAACAAATACGAGAACCAACTGCAATAGCTCTTGTAGTCATCTCTGCGGGGTGGCTCTCAGTTAATTTGGTCTCGAATTCCGCAGTAACATTTGCAATTACTTCTGGAGTTAGCTGCTTTTGTATTAGATTGTCACTGATACCTGTGTCGTATTTTCCTTGTCTATCTTGGGCCACGCAGTGAGGAATCTCTTGAAAATGTCTGGATGTGGTCCAGTGGTTGATCCCCATTTTTGTGTCGTGAATACGCCTCTTAACAGAATTTCCAAGATATGGTGACGGCAAGCCAGGTATTAACAATTCTCTTCCTAACATTTGCTCCAATATGACGCATGCTCTTTGAGTCTTCCGTGTTGGATGCTGTAGTGTCGAAGCACATCGCCTTGACGGTGTTGAGAAGACCCCATTCATGTAGGCATTCATATATACGGCTACGGCTTGCTCCTCTCCAGAGCTGTTTGCTGTTACAGGAACACCCAGCAGCTGTTCCTTTTCGCCATATGAAATAGCTATAGCTATTCGCTCACATTGTTCATTTTTTTTAAAACACCCGGTAAAAGTTTTACCGTCCCAATGGACAACCACGGGGCTCTTTTTCAGGAATGTTTACTTTATCAAAATTTTTTTAATTATATTGTTCTCTGAACATTTGCCTTCTATCATGTAATAAAGTTTTCGAGACTTTGGTACTCAAGAGGGTCAAGGTTTAGTGCTTCTAGAGTAGCTATTAAAATTCTCGTGGCATTTCTGTCGGATACCTTACATCGAGCTAATAAAATAGACAATTTCATGTTTAAAATCTCTTTAACGCCCCTTGCAAATGAAACTTTCATCCTCACTTGCCTTCTCAGATAGTCCTGGATCTTCTGCAGCTTGTTCAGGGATGTCCATTTCTCCAAGCTCTCAAGTTCCTGGTAGATGCTGTCCTCTTCAGTGTCTTAAAATATCTTCAACTAGATAATTGTTCGATCTAACCAGCTCAAAGGCACTTTAGAAACTAAACTGAATAAATAAAAAGGTCGGTTGTACGCTGAAGTAAAATCACCATCCCTAAAATAGAAATTAGATTCACCCTCCTTTTTACCTGTCAAACGGGTCTTTCTTTGGTAAACTAGTCAGGTAATCCCCATATAATAAAAGTATTAAATTTGAACAAAAGGCTCTTTATGTTTGAAAATTGAGTTCCAAAATACTTTTTAACAAAAAAATGTTAATTCCGAGACACATTATGTAAAAAACCCGTAAAATTCTTAGAATACTCCCAAACTGGCTCCCTACTGGTACCAGGTCACGTTTTTGAGGGCTAAGGCTGTTGTAACTCGGTTTGACTTAAAATAACAACGAATTATGTATAGAATATAATTTTGAAGAACAACATTAGCTTTTTTTGAGATATTAAGCGTGTTTCTATTTATTTACCGTTCTGGAGTTATGGCTCTATATGTCAGCTTTTTGGCCAAAAATTTGGATTTTTTCAAACTTTGAGCGACGAGCGGCACGGGGTTAACGTCGTTTAATCGAGCTCAAATTTCGGCTATCTCAATATCTGGAAGAGGAATCGTTTTGTGGGGTCCAGACGAAACAAAATTCCGACATCGTTTTTTATTTTATTTTTTTGCGGTCACCCTATATATATATATATATATATATATATATATATATATAGTATATTTATATATATATATATATATATATGTATATTCTCAGATATATATAGATATATATATATTATAATATGTATATTTATATTATATATATATATATATATATATATATATATATATATATATATATATTATATATATATATGTATATATATATATACTATATATATATTATATATTATATATATA
>JAHKBH010003814.1:0-7500 GCA_019049505.1 Pachyrhynchus sulphureomaculatus
GAGAGTAGCGCCTTAACTGCAATGTAAAACAGACTAAAAAGTGAAGTGTTTAAAGCACGATTTCTCGTCTTCGGGGGTTATAATAGTCTAAAATTTTAATGTAACAACTACTAGATTAGGCTAGAATTTGTTAGGTAAAACTGTAAAGGTTAGAACTTTTCATTTAAAAAACAAGAATAAATTTTCTTTTTTGATTAAAGCTAGTGTCTCACTGAATATTTATTTTTCTTTTCAGGATAAGTTGTACTAGACTAATTCTTTTTAGTAATACCCATAAAACCCTTCAGCATTTTTCCATTTTTTTAGCTGAAGTTAGATCCTTTCTATTTTAAAATGGATGGTGCCAAAATTTCGTACAGCTAAAGCCTTTTAAAAATAGAAATGAATTCCAAAAAAGACGTAAGACAATTATCTCTTTACCCATATTTCTCTACCAAGGAAAAACTGAGCTAGTGTTTGTTTAATTTCTTTAGTTCTTTTAAAAATCAGGATCCACTCAATTCATTAGCAGAAATTAAAGCGGGGCTGCAAGAAAATTGTGCTCAAGCTTGGGGCGTCCCAATATTCAAACAGTACAAAATGACGCAGTTGTACGTGGGGCGCAATTAAAACACCTTTTCATAAAGTTACAAAATAGCGCTGTACAACGCGGGGCTTTTGGAATTTTATTTTTTAAAAAAGGGTTCAGTGTTACTAGCTTTCGAACAAAATAAAAGCTCTAACTTTGCAGATATTTTTATTTCATAATATTTATTAAAAGAAACTACACTATAGCAGTAAGACAAAAGCAGGAAATTTGTAGAATTTTTTATTTCAATTTATCTGATGATATGAGTTAGATATTTGAATTTTGTTGTTGACTCTAAGATAAGCGATTCCTACTTTTTTCTTAAAAAGCTAGCTTTATAGTTCAGATTAGCAGATGTGCTGGTCGACTTTAAATTTTACACTGTTTATTTTGCGGATAGCCGAGAAAAAAAAAAAACGGTACGTTTTTTTCTCACCTATATTTTGCATGAATATTAAAAATACTTTGCTGATACGAAAACGGTAATTTAGAGATTTTTTTTATAGGAAATTCTTAAGATTTCTTAATTAAAAGAGTTTTAATACAAGGCGATACTTAGAAATTTTTTTGAAATTGTCGAAGATTTTTTAAATGTTTGGTAAAGAAGTTTACATATTTTAAGTGCCTTTACATATTTTGATTTTATTTAGACTATTGGGAAGCACAGGAGAAATATTTTTATGATTTTTTAAACAATTCTTTTAAATTGTATTCATTTATCATGGAAGCCTTTAATTTTAAAAGTCAATCACCTACTGGAAAATGAATTAGACTATGAACTGAAAAATCCGTCGAGTACTTTCTCAGAACGTCCGGTCGTGGATAAAAGAAAGATTCTAACGAGGATCTTAAGTAAAGAAATATTCCAATAGATCAGATTGGACTAAATAGTTACAAAAAGTTTCTGATTTTTTTAAAAGTCTAATAAAAATTCTCCTTTTCAAGTTTAAAACTCCTGCTTCTCCAAATGGTCACATGTCTCCTTTATTCGTGCATAAATATTTAGATAACAGACCGCATATCAAGATAAATCTATTAGGTGTCCATTTCTCGGCTTTACTTGACTCTGGTGCAAATGCCTCCCTTTTAGGTCAGAATGGTATTAAAATTTTAAGTCGTTTAAGTATAAAAAATATGCCACGTCAAAAATAGAAGTGTTACCACTGCAAGATGGCAGCCGTCTAAAAGTTTTAGGTACGGTTGAGTTGCCGCTAGTCTGCAATGGTAATTGTTTAGTAATTCCTCTGCTTTAGTAGTACCTTCTCTATCACATACTTTGGTTTTAGGATGTGATTTTGCACAAAAATTCGGAATTTTTGTAAATTTTTAAAGATAATTCGTGGTATCCACAGTCCCTAGAAGTCAAACTCTCAAACAAGTTTTAAAGATTGTTATTCAGTAAGTTCTTTAGAAAACCTTTTCTCGCGTCTATGTACCCTAGATGATCTCTCGCGGACGCCCCAGAAAACGCTTAAACGCAGAAAAAAAGTAATAAGCTCTTTCAATGAAATAAGTAGTAAAGATAGGGTTAGGCCGAACGAATAATAAAATCACCATGTCTATAGATACGGCTGATGCCAGTCCTGTAAAGACAAGGCCCTTCGCCATGTCTCCGTATATGTCAAAAGTATTAAATAAGGAGTTAGACGAAATCGCCGAGTGTGTTGAAACTCGGAGTGACCATCGTCTATGCTTTGACGGAAAGAAAGCTCAACGAGGTCAGCAAATTTGATAACTATCCATTACCGAACATCGACAGAATTTTGACATCACTCAGGAATGCTAAGTATGTATCCTCGATAGACCTTTTAGAAAGGCTTTCTGGCAAATTCCTTTGGACAAATCCTCTAAGGAAAAGACCGCTTTTGCAGTAGTAGGCCGAGGTCTATTTCAGTTCGTCACTATGCCGTTTGGTCTAGAAGAACGCTGCTCAAACTCAGCAACATTTAGTAGACGCTATATTTGGTCCGAAATATGAGCCACATATTTTTACCTATCTCGATGATATTTTAGTAAACATCGGAAGACTTCGAATCGCATATTCGCTTACTTAAGGAAGTAGTAAAAATAAATTGAAAGAGGCCGGGACTGACGATAAATTTGAGCAAATGTGATTTTTTCAAAACTTCTCTAAAGTTTTTAGGCTATATTGTAGGCTCAAATTCCTTACGTACCGATCCGGATAAAGTAGCAAGCATGGTTAATTATGCGAGACCTACTAATACTACGGAAGGTTAAGCGCTTCGTAGGAATGTGTTCATGGTACAGACGTTTTTATCGAGAATTTTTCTACCTTGTTGTCGCCTATTAATGATCTTTTGAAAGGGACGAAAAAAAGGACAATCGATAGATTGGACAAAGGCAGCCGAAGAATCTTTTATAAAGATTAAAGAGCTATTGGTTTCAGCTCCAATTTTATCCCAACCAGATTTTTCCCAACAGTTTTTTATATTTCTAGTGATGCTTCTAATACCGGTTTAGGGGGCGTCCTTCTAACACAGAAAATCAATGGTGAGGAAAGAGGGATAGCGTATGCCAGTAGAACTTTATCAAAGGCTGAACGTAAACTATTCGGTTGTTGAAAAAGGAATGTTTAGCAGTACTCTTTAACATCGAAAAGTTTCGACCTTACATAGAAGGTGTTCCTTTCACGGTCATAACAGATCATTATAGTTTTATTGTGGCTTAATTCTATTAAAAACCCTAGTGGCAAAACTAGCGCGTTGGGCGATTAGGCTGAGACTAAAACACACATTTACTTTAATTCATAGAAAAGGGAGTCCACAATGTTATTCCTGACGCTTTGTCAAGAATCCCAGATCATACCGTGGACGAAAACAGTCTTAATGCCACAGATTGGCGTAAGAATCGATATAGTTGACATAGATCGCATAGATCCATGGTACGACAATTTACGGCAGCAAATCAAAGAATTTCCTGAAAAATTTTCCGCAGTGGAAAGTGGGAAAATGATTTCGTGTACAAGTTTATCCCAAACCAGTTGCCTTTAAAAGTTAATGTACCCGAGTGGAAAATACTAGTTCCTAAACCACAGAGAGAGGAAATTTATAGACATGTGTCACACTCCTCCTACTTCTGGTCATTTTGGTTTTATAAAACTCTTCACAGGGGTTTTCAGGAACAGTATTATTGGCCAAAAATGCGTTTTGACATCGTAAAGTTTGTGAGGACTTGTGAAGTATGTGGAGCGCAGAAATCTCCAAATGCACTACCTATGGGACTGATGGGAAAAAGAGGGGAAAACGGTTAATTACCCCTTTCAAGTCATAGCAGCTGATCTAGTAGGCCCATTCCCCCGTTCAAAAAAGGAAAATAAATGGCTTCTCGTGGTTGCTTGCTGGTTTACACAAAGTATACCATGCTATTTCCTTTGAAAAGCTCTAAAGCTGGACATATAGAGAGAATTTTGGAAAATAATGTCTTTTTAATCCACGGTGTTCCATCGCTCTTAATATGCGAATAACGGTACTCAGTTTACCTCTAAAAGTTTTAAGAGCTTAAGTGAAACTTATGGTTTTAACATCCGTTTTAATAATCCCCCGTGTGTACTCTCCCCAATGTAATTTTGTGGAACGTAATAACCGAACAGTCGGGACCGCTTTAAGAAGTTACGTGGATTCACATGACAACTTGGGATGGACAATATTTCCAAAATCCAACAAGCGATAAAATACGGCAAGACACGAAGTAACAGGGTTCACACCGTCTTTTCTTAGTTTACGGCAGACATATACCTCTATCTGGATCGTATTATAAAAATTTAGATTTGGATGTCAATGTTGACAGCGAAAATAATTCCGGGTAACAGGGGTGCGTACGCCGAAAATTTAAAGGGTTTTTTTTTAAAAGATATTTTCACCGACGTGCGTAGTAGGATACATAAGGCTTATGAACGGAACAGTAAGTCTTACAACCTTAGAAAAAGGGATTTTGCCTTTAATATAGGTGATCACGTTTGGCGAAAAAAATAAAAAATTTCTTTCCAGTGCAGCAGATAAATTCACATCTAAGTTGGTACCTAAGTATGTGCATTGCGTGATAAGAGAAAAGATTTCAGACTTAGTTTATGGTTTAGTTAATTTAGATGGGACTAAAATAGGACGATGGCATATTAAAGACTTTAAAACCATTCAACGGACCTAACCCTAGTGAAAGTTTGTCAGAAGAAGAATAATTTATATTTACATTTATCTTAATTGCTCTACTTTATTTTTTTTGATGTTGCTCTGTAGAGGTGACGACATCGTTTTTTTGACTGTTATAAAAGTTGAGCAGGAGGATAGCTTACTTTTGTTGTTTAATGCTAAGGTTTTGGGTACTGATCATATCCAAACTTAGGTTGATTGTAGTTGATGTTTAGCTATCGACTCAGCTGTTGCGAGCTTGCGAAAGAGTCACACTCAGGATATATCATAGACTGGTATGTCTGGTGGGTGGTCGCGGGATTTGATTTGCTTATGACCCCAAATAATATCCAGTTCTTGACACTTGGAAGCGAAATTTTGATTAGAGGCAATCCAAGGTGATCTTGAGTTAGGACAAGCGCAAGATGTAGCTCGTGTAGTGTGATGTAGAGTCAAAATTTTTATGAGCAATTTCAAAGTTTGTTACCCAATTCACATAGTGGGTGTATTTTTATTACCTTAGTGGTATATGTTGGGTGCAATTAAGAGTAAATTGATTTTGGTTTATCCAGTAAGTCTAAGACTTGGATTATTTTGATTTAGATCTTCTTCTGAAATTGACAAACTGAGGGTATTTTCTATTTTTTTTTCAGAGCCGTTTTTTAAACGTTACCTTTGAGTCACAAATTTTTTTTAAAAAATTTTTTTGCATAGACTCATAGGCGTCTGTTGAGTTTTTTCGGTCTACTATCAGATTGATAGGAAAATTGAAGTCCTGCAGGAGAACTAAAGGCTGATCATTTACAGGAGATGAGAGCAGAGTAAGACAGTCGTTTCACAAAGAAATGATCAAAATCTGATACCGAGATGAGAACCTTGTCAAGAGAGGCCTAAGCGCAGTGAAGGAAGATTCCTAACCGAATTTTTAGATTTTCACCAGATAATCTAGAAGTTTGGGCATGACAGAAAACGGTTATGCCTGATACCTGTAGCAGTTTCTTCTAGAGGCTATTGTCTAGGAAGACGATTAACACCATGATCGAATATTCTAGCTGTCAACGATGTTTTCTTCTTGTTTCTGATTAAGCTGGAAAAGCTCTTGTCGTCTTCAAAAGTTTTGTTGCGTTGCCACCGAAAAATAGGAGAAATTTTTGCTTCATGTAGCTTTTTAAGCTCATTTTCGTTTTTTTTAAAATTTCGTTAGAAGCTTGGTTAAGTCAACCTTGTAAACCTTTTAGGTTGTATCCCATGAGTTATTTGTTTTTACAGGCTGTGATGCACCGGGTGCTAACAGATGCCGTTACGACGTTTGGCAGGGAGTTAGTCTTCCTGAGGAACAGACTGATTGGAAGGGTAGCTCTATGGGGGGTGAACGTTTGACCTTTGGGACCTTTAGGGGTTTTGTTACCCAATGGTTATTTCTATTTGATAAACCAAAGGAGAAGCCTAACTACTGTAGTCGACCTCAGCCCCAATTAGCCTATTAGTGGTGACAGGCTGTTGGCAGTAGTGACTTTGTTTCGGAACACCCTAATGATTAATTTTTTTTTTTGACTTATGGTGGTGTGGTAGACACCGTTTTAGTTTAGTGGATGCTATAATCTACTCCCTTTTGTTGGTGGACTCCAGGGGTCACCAATTCTGTATTTTATTGTCTCCACCATTCAGTATATCGTGGTGAGGTGTTTGTCTCCTGTTATGTGGGATGGATTGAATGTTTTTCGTTGTTGTTCTAGGGCGAGACCAGTACACGAGGGTTCTTCATGCAACTTGGAAGAGGCGCAATGCTGGTTTAAATTTTATATCTCTGTGTAGCCACCCTGAAGAATGACGGAGGGCGTTTTTTTCCGGCTCATATTTCTAGGCAGATTTGTCACTTTGGTGCGATGTGCCGAAGATTTGATTAGCTTTTGCTAAGAGCTTTCACCAAGCTCAGTATGGAGTTATCATAACCAAGAGTTTGGGATATTTGAACTCCTGTATGTATTTCTGTATATATTTTCTGTACATATTTCTGTATATATATTTCGGTGTATGTTGGTTGCCTGAGGGCATGTGCTCAAAATGCGAGATTTTGAGTCGTTTTGTTTATGGACTCCTATATATAGGATTATGACTTTAGGGAGGGTCCTATTAATTTCGAGACTTGCTGTCTCATATAGTTATGTTGGGAATGTTTCCTTGAATGTTAGTTGTGCGCAGACTAATCATTCTGTTCTTTGTGAACATTGCTTTTTGAAGCAGGATCATTCAGTTTGGTGAATTTTAGCTTTTATAGCTATTCACTGTGTTTAGAGTGAATTTTTTAGCTTTTAAAGCTATTCACTGTGCCTATAGTGATTGTATTGTTAGCTTTTATAGCTGCTCACTATCTATTAATGGCGAGATTGTTTTTTTAGAACGCGGACTTTGTGTAGTCGAGGACTATTTACAGAGTGTTTTCTTGGCGAGGAGCCGAGGCTTTTTTCTGGCGATGTACCAGAATGTTTTACTTGGCGAGGGGAGCCGAGTTTTTTCTGGCGATATACCCAGAATGTTTTCTTGGCGAGGAGCCGAAGTTTTTTCTGGCGATACCAGAGTGTTTTGTTGGCGATGAGCTGACGTGTTTTCTGGCGATCAACCAGAGCGTTTTCCCTAGCGATTTTAGCATGTCTAGATGTCTTAGGGACGTCGACATTGTGCGATGTAAGAGTGCGATTATTTTCTGAGTGCGACTAGTAGTGATACTAGATTTAGAATGTTCTCTTAGCGAGTGAGCTAGAGCATGGATGGCGATTTTTCCCGAGC
>JAHKBH010003815.1:0-13135 GCA_019049505.1 Pachyrhynchus sulphureomaculatus
GGTTAGCGAAACGCGCGTCGAGTGCAAAAATAAAGTGTTTGGTGTAGTGGTGATATATACTGAGTAGTAAAAAAACATGTTTTTTTTTTGCTTTTATATCGATTTTTTTTATTAGAGGTTCTCAAGTGCGATTTTTTTGGTTATTTTTAGTTAGTCTGTATGTCAAAGTAACAAAAATCAACAAAAAAATTTGAACTAGTTACTAACAGTTTCAAATGGCAGCTTGTTAATATTTCTAAATTACGAATTTTTACCAAGTGTTTCCAATTTTAAATCAATAAAGAGAAAAAAAAATGTATGGAAGTTATTCTGCAAATTATTTTAAAAACTTTTACGTCTTTTTAGCTATCTAAAACGGTATAATATCTACTGGATCTATTGAAAATTCTAAGAAAATGAGATTTCAATAGGCCCAAATGTAGAGTAACATAATAATAGAATTTAGATACTACCAATTACCGGTTTACTACCTGCACCTTCAAACAATAAAAAGGGTTGGGTAAGCATTTTTTCCGGTCGGGGTACTCTCTGTGCGAGTGACATTTTCTGTTCACTAAAAATTATTGAGTGATTTTTTAGTCTGCTCATGCGATTCGTCCGTGGTAGATGTGCTATACTGTGCCTTTCAAAAATATCTGTGTTTCATCTTCTGACTGTGTGAATTGGCTCGTAACTGGATTTTGATCTCTGCTTGGAATATGGCAACGTATACCAACGAGGAATATGCTGACATCCTAATGTGTTACGGATTTTGCGAAGGAGTGTCGTCGCGTGCACGTGATGAATACATACTGCGATATCCTACTCGTCGTGTACCTAATGTTAGCGTATTTGATGGAACTTATCGAAGACTACGAGAAACTGGTTCCGTACAAAGACGGCGGACTGACATGGGACGACCACGTATCTTTGGTGAAGACGAAGAAAACGAAATACCACGTCTCTTTGAGGTGGACCCAACCACATCTACAAATGTTGTCGCACAACAGCTTGGTATTTCGCAGTGGAAAGTATGGTTTGTAATGCAAATTGTTGGGCAACACCCTTACCACTATACGCCCGTGCAAGTCATTGAAGAAGGGGATCCGTTGCGACGATTAGAATTCTGCAGATTTATGCTCAATACCGATGTCGAAGATGCATCTTTTTTAAAGAAAATACTATGGACTGACGAGTCGAAATTCGACAAAGACGGTCTTATAAACTACCACAATGCCCACTATTGGGCTTCTAAAGAGGAAGGCAACCCAAACAAAAAAAGAACGAAAGGATCACAAACAAGATTCAGCTTAAATGTGTGGATGGGTATAATTTCAAATTATTTGGTTGGGCCATTCTTTCTGCCAGATAATTTGAATGGCGAGGAATACGACAATTTTTTTGCGGAACGATTTACCTAATTTGATGGAAGACCTACCTATTGGTTTAAGACAAAACATGTACTTTCAACACGATGGCTGCCCAGCTCACTACAGAGGAAGTGTTCGTGCATGGCTCAATGACAATTATCCCAACAAATGGATTGGAAGAGGCGGACCCATACCTTGGCCGGTGAGAAGCCCAAACCTAACACCGATGGATTTTTATGTGTGGGGTCACATGAAAAGTCTCGTATACGACCAGATGACTCCTATCGAAAACGTGGATGTCCTAAAACAAAAAATAATTGATGCGGCTGACGAAATGAGGCGGCACCTCACAACCAGCGTTGTGAAAAGTAATTTAAGAAAAAGAATGAGAATTTGTGTTAGAAATAGGGGCGACCTTATAGAACATGAATTATAATTAATAAAAATTATTAAATTGCAAGGTTTTTTTGTTTTATTTGTGTATTTTTCGTATTTTCACCTAGAACTAAAAATGTACCTTTTGCTACCCGAGCCCGCTTTAGGTGTCATTCTGTGTACAGTTTTCCTATTAAACTCCTAGTATTATACCTTTTTTGATAGCTAAAAAGACGTAAAAGTTTTTAAAATAATTTGCAGAATAACTTCCATGCATTTTTTTTTTCTCTTTATTGATTTAAAGTAGGAAACACTTGATAAAAATTCGTAATTTAGAAACATTAACAAGCCGCCATTTGAAACTGTTAGTAACTAGTTCAAATTTTTTTGATGATTTTTGATACTTGACATACAGACTAACTAAAAATAACCAAAAAATCGCACTCGAGAACCTCTAATAAAAAAAAATCGATATAAAAGCAAAAAAACATGTTTTTTTTTTTAGAAAATTTTTAAACTTCAATATCTCGAAAACGGTTAAGTTTAGGACATCATGTCATAGAGTCAAATCGGTCAGAAACGACCTAAACTATAACGTCCTTAATTATCTAGGACGACTTTCCCTGTAACCCGAGTACACATATATCTTCTTCTTGTGCCGATTTGTTATCATATCTTGGCGATCATCATATTAGGACTTTGTTTACAACTCCCCGGAATAGTCCCGTTGTTGTTGAGAACCATGTTCGCAGGTTGTTCAGCCACGAAACATGTCTTCTACCTGGTTCTCTTTTTTCGTCCACCTTACCATGCAGTATCAATTGTAGTAGACCATATTTTTCCTCGTTTCTCATGATGTGGCCCAGATATTTGAATTTTCTTCTTTTAATTGTATTACCAATTTTGAGGTCTTTATTCAAGAGTTCTAGCACTCTCTTGTTGGTAGTATGCTTTTTCCATGATATTATACATGTGCCTGTAGAATTACATCGCAAATGCTTCCAACCTTTGATGCCATAGTTACAGTCCAAGACTCCGCTCCATACAGAAGCACCGGAAACACGTAGCATTTGAGAAGCCTTATTTTGATCATGACTTCTGAGCACTTTGGCCATTTTTATATAGACTGCTCTCGCTTTTTCGATTCTGCATCTAATCTCCAGTGAGTGGTCCCATTCTTTGTTTATTGTGGTACCCAAGCAGCAAAAAGTATTGATTCTATTAATCCTTTAGTTATCAATATACAGTTATCCTTGTAGTGCCGAGTTTTTGCTGATGATCAGGTGTTTAGTCTTCTCTGTATTTATATCTATTCCGTATTTTCGACTAACATGTGGTACTCTGTCCATCAGCGTTTGTAGGTCCTGTGAGTTATCTGCGAATATTATAGTGTCATTAGCGAATTTAATGTTTCATATTCTTATTCCATTAATGTTTAATCCTGGTAATATATCATGGAGTGATATGCTAAACATTTCTTCTGCTGATGACAAAATATCCTTGGAGTACGCCACGTTGGATTCCTGTTTTCTGATATGTCTCCTTTGATTCTGATATTGGCTTTATTCCCAGTAAAGATTATTTATGCGCAGATCCTTGTCTCATAGACATATATTATATATATATGTATATATATATATATATATATATATATATATATATATATATATATATATAATATATATATATACGAGGCTGGTTTCAAAAGTCCGTGCAAAGTCCGAGAGATGGCACCACCGGCGCGTATCGAGGTCATGTTTAGTTAGTAGCATCTCTTGAATGAACGCACACCAAGTTTCAGCCATATTGGTCTATTTCTTTGTGTTGGCATTCGTGTGGATCAAGGAAGTCGAGTGATTTTCAAGAAATGGACGAAAAAGAATTTCGTGTGGTGATTAAACATTACTTTATGAAAGGCAAAACGCCTCAGGAGACTAAAGAGAAGCTTGATAAACATTATGGTGACTCTGCACCTTCGATTAGAACAGTTTATAAGTGGTTTCAAAATTTTCGGACTGGCCATATGGGCACAAGTGACGCTGAACGTTCTGGACGGCCTGTGGAGGTTATGACTCCAGAAATCATTGATCAAATCCATGATATGGTGATGGATGACGGAAGAGTTAAGGTGCGTGAGATTGCTAGTGCTGTGGGCATCTCGACTGAACGGGTACATAATATTTTGCATAAACATTTGGACATGAGAAAGCTATCCGCAAGATGGGTGCCGCGATTGCTCACGCTTGACCAAAAACGGAATCGTGTGAATTGTTGCAAGGATGGTTTGCAGCTGTTCCAGAAGAATCCGGAGGACTTTAAGCGTCGTTTCGTCACTGTGGACGAAACATGGATACATTACTATACTCCTGAGACCAAACAACAATCTAAACAATGGGTTACCAAGGGGGAATCTGCACCAAAAAAGGCGAAGACCGTTTCCTTCGGCCGGAAAGGTTATGGCGACTGTCTTTGGGATTCGCAAGGGATAATCCTCATCGACTATCTGGAAAAAGGTAAAACTATTACAGGTGAATATTATTCATCGTTATTGAACCGTTTGAAAACCGAGCTGCAAGAAAAACGCCCGCGATTGGTCCACAAGAAACTCCTTTTCCATCACGACAACGCACCAGCACACACCTCAGCAGTTGTGGTCGCAAAATTCATGGAAATAGGATTCCAACTCGTTTCACATCCCCCCTATTCTCCAGACTTGGCTCCCTCGGACTACTATTTGTTCCCCAATTTGAAGAAATGGCTGGCGGGACAAAGATTTTATTCAAACGAGGAGGTGATTGCAGACACTAATGGATATTTTGCAGACTTAGACAAATCCTATTATTCGAAAGGGATCAACAAACTAGAACATCGTTGAACGAAGTGTGTAAGCCTAAAAGGAGACTATGTCGAAAAATAAAGGTTTACCTCAAACACATAAGTAGTTTTTATTTTTGCACGGACTTTTCAAACCAGCCTCGTATATATATATATATATATATATATATATATATATATATATATATATATATATATATATATATATATATATACATACATATATACAATAGAGGTTCTCGCGGATGGTGGAATGTAATACATCCAAATTACGGGTTTCAATCTCATTTGGCATTTTCAAATGCTCCCGCTGCTGCTGCTACTTGATACTGTGATCTTGCTGCTGTTGCCGTTCGAAGCTAACTTTAGTTAGCTAAGTATCGAGTAGCAGCAGCAACGGGAGCACTTGAAAATGCCAAATGAGATTTTGGCGAAACGTCGTGCAAATTCATTATTAGACGAACGAATTGAAACCCGGAATTTAAATGTATGATATATATATATATATATATATATATATATTATATATATATATATATATATACTATATATATATATATATATATATATATATATATACATATTATATATACATACATATATATATATATATATATATATATATATATATATATATATATATATATATATACCCTATATATATATTATATATATATATATATATATATATATATATATATATATATATATATATTAGTGTTGTAGAAAAAAGTATCACATGTCCCAGCTGTTATAAGTCGCATCGGGCCATACCTAGCATCAGTTAAAAGCTGACATTTGACAGTAGTAGACGTGAAAAATGTTGAAATTCGTTTTTTCAGACTTGAGTGAAATTTCTATAAAAGTTCGCTACATTTTGCAATTTTATTTCGATGAAGACACAAATGCTACGCAGGCCTATAAAGAAATTTGCTGTTTATAATCAAGATACGTTACCAAGAGCAACAGCCATAAGATGATTCATTCGTTTTAGTTCTGGAATATTCGATGTCAAAGATGCTCCTCGTACTGGTCGATCAATGACAGAAAAAAAATGATAGAATTTTGAAAAAATTGAGTAAGACCGGAACATCAATCTCCAAATAGTTTTAAATCATTTGGAGAAAGCTGGCTACAAAAAGAAGCTTGATTTGACGTTCAAACATTACAACAATAATGTGTGAAAAAAATCGTGGTCGAAGAAATATGAAGTTCCACAAACAATGGCAAAGCTCCGATTGCAGCCAAAAAACGTAACGCTGTATGTTTGGTGCGAATTGAAGAAAATCGTGCATTATGAGCTACTGCAGCATGACCAATCGATTGATTGTATACTCTACTGTCAGCAACTGACAAGATTTGAAACAAACGATTAGAAAAAATTGGCCGGAACTAGCCAACAGAAAGGGTGTCGCGCCATGACAACGCCAGACCACGCTCATCTATGATGACTCGGCAAAAATTAAGACAGCTTGACTGGGAAGTTTGTAATACATCCACCGTATAGCCCGGACCTTGCACCATCAGACTACCATTTGTTTCGGTCTCTATAGAACTCAGTTTCTCCTTTAGAAACTAGGTGTCGTCGTAAGTACTAATTAGAAATTTTTTAATTTACAGAAATATTGACCGATTACTCTACTAGTTCGAAATTTGTATAATATTGATGAAAAGCCTAAATTAAAACCTTATATTGAGAGAATCTGAAAAGTGTTGTTAAAAAGTTGATTGCATTCTATCTCTATCCAATACATTGAAAAAAAAAAAAAACCTTTTACAGAAATTATGCCGCGTTTTCAGCTAACAGCCAGCAAAGATTCAATATTTTTTGAATCCGGGTGTAACAAGAAAAAGCCGTAGAATAAAATTTACTAACACATTTCAAATTCAACGGTAATCCTCAACGTAGCGTAGAGTGCTTCTATCTGCAATAGACAAGCTAAATATACAAATGTGGCAATACTTTTAGAGCCTTACACACTACCAATGTCAAAAATTAGGATTTATAGAGGCAACGATTTGGATTCTAAATATATTCTGTGACAAAGGGAAGTTATTAAAAAAATGGACCTTAGTCGGACAGAGAATTATTGAATCATAAACAATCTCTGAAGAACCCAAAAAAAAATAATCCCTATCATCTCTCATGGTGTAAAAGTTCATTTTTGTCGCAGTAATCTCATTTATTAATGTAAGAGTTGAGGAATCTAAGCACTAAGTTAGATAAATGAGTGACGATAAAACCTGACATAAAATTTTTTTAGTACGCTTGCGAATAAGTTACATATAGACTGGATAAGATTCTTTTAAAAAATTAAAAATCCAATTTTCTCTCCATCTCTCCCATCTCTTATTCATTTTTAACGAAAATACAAAGAATATTTTGTAATAAAATTCCCAAATGTATGTATATCGGCTTTTTAGATAAAGGTAGACCCTTTTTTATGAAGGAAAAAGATTTCCGAGCATCCATCTTTCTAAATCAAAATCTTTTTTGGTAGGGCTAAAATAAGTATTGAATTTGACTTTCTTAAGTAAAAAAGAAATTATATTTTTATAAAGCAAATAAAACTATACAATATTTCTACACCCACTCCGTTTACCCCTTTCCCTTAAAACCATATCGCTCAAAAACTATAGATCTCATCACTATTTTAAGTATTTTTTTATGGACACAGCACACCTGCTGCAGGGAAATCCCTGAAGCGCTACTGGAGCGACGCGTGGGCATAACAAGCGATTCACGTTGGTCTTGAGTCGCTGTAAATTGTACTCAGTGGAAAACACAGTCCTAGGCAAATCATTCCGAAGGAATGATGTTCTCCATATAAAAGGCTGCTTGAAAAGGGTTGAACGAGGGGTGCCAAACTGAACTTCATACGGATATGAAGTATTAGCGCAACGTGTATTCCTAGCATACACCGCTTTGGGAGGAATTAGGCGGCATCGAACACTTTCCATGAAAATACGTGTAGAATAGACTTAAGTTGCCTACCGTTCTTCGTTGTTCCAAGGAATTAAGGTTGCTGGTCAGTTTTGGGTCTCCAACCAAGCGAACAGTTCTCTTCGGAATAGAATCCAACAAATATAGGTCTATGTTTGGGAGCAGAGCCCCAAACGTGGGAGCAGTATTTCATCGTTTGCTGAATTCGAGCTTTGTACAAGGTGACTCAACGATAGAGTAAAGTTCATTATCTCATTTGTTTCGGGAATGACGAAAAAATGTTATATACAATAGTTTTTTAGGGAATTTTAAAGTGCACAATTCAGTTTTATAAAAAATTGCCAGTAGCGCCATTGTTTCTGAAGGTGGAACACTCATAATATAATTGGTACGAACATTCTATAGAGATAAAAAAAAGATATATATAAAGAAATTTGAGTTAGATGCTAAAGGGTGTTCAAAATAAATTTATGCATTTCGACTATTTTAAATTGAAAAAATCTCAAATTTTTTTAAATGACACACCCTGTATATTATTATTTTTTCTGATAGGTTTTACAAAACCCTACAACTTTTATTAAGTATGTCATATACCTATTTCTAATAGTTTTCGATTTATTTTGAATTTTTCAATGTTTACCCTTGTTTTTAACATCATAGTTGCCAAGACTGCAAAACAAAAATGTAGCCACTGTCAAATTTTGACATGTCTATTAAGCAAATAAAATTGTAGTAAGTTACGTATAAAGGTAATGGTTATGGATTTTCCTAAAATGAATTAATTGATATGGTTTATATACTGGGTGAGGCGGGGAAAAAATTGTCTTTTGGCAGTAAGGCTTTACGGAGCGAAGTACCTTAATAGACGTATACCATCTAGAAAATCTTTTCAGTGCTTAATGGAACGGTTTGATGGCAGTGGTAGCGTTGAGTATACGAAACGGAAAGTAGTAAACCAAAATGCTACCAATGAGGAAAAAGAAATGGAGATTTTACTTCATGTTGAAAATAATCCCCCAGGTCAGCAGCCGTCAACTAGCTGACTTATCTGACACATCCTAATCTACGGCTAATCGCACCACGAGAAAATACAAGTATCATCCCTTTCATATGGAACTACACCAAGAACTTCAAGACGTGATCTTGAACGACGAGTAAACTTTTGTACCACCATGAATGGAGCAATAGAGGCCGATCCAAATTTTTTATCCAAAATAATGTTTTCTGATGAAGCTACTTTTCGCAGTAATGGAGCAGTTAACAGCCATAATATGCATTATTATTCAACAGGTAATCCATTTTGGGTCCGGGAAATTCAAAACCAAAACCATTGGTCGCTTAATGTATGGTGTGGAATATTATATTTTCGAATTATTGTTCTATATCAGTGATTCCCAAAGTGGTTCATGTGGACCCCCAGGGGTCCACGGGAGACTCGACGGGGGTCTACGTTGGCGTGAAAAAAAAAATGGGGGTTCACAAGTTGTAAGAGGGGGTCCACGAAAATTTATCTGGTTTCGATAGTAAAGAACAAAAATGTTGGCTTGGCTTTACCTATCATTGTGGAGAGATAATACACTACTCAAAAAAATTAAGGGAGCAAAAAAAATTCCAAATTTTTCGGTGATTTTTGACAGGCTGTATTCGGTGAAAAATGGTCGTATTGAGACTTTAAAAAAAGCATTTTGAAGCGTTAAGATTCTAATTTTCAGATTTTTTGGCTAAAATTTTTTAGGAGCTACAGTTCTCATGCAATCCTAACAGATAGCGCGAAAAAATAATATTGCAAATATTTTGCTTTTTTTTTTTGGTCCACGGGCTTGAAAAAAATGTTTTCAGTTAGGCCGGCATATGGATCAGATAGCCTGTTTATTTAGCATTAATTTCCTTGTTTTATTAGCATTAATTGCCTAAAACCTCCCTTAATTTTTTTAAGTAGTGTATTTTAAGAAGGTCAGCGACTGTTACTTGTAAGAACTTGCATATTCGATATTCAGTACAACGCGCGTCGGGACTTGCAAAGCGCCGCCCGCAACATAACCCGTTCAGACGTGCAAAGGGACGAAATACGACTTGTGCTGTGCTTGCAATCTTGCATGAACTTGTTTGATTCTTCACCAATATAAATACGAACGCCAAGGACAAACGTTTTTTGTTGTTTCCGGAATTTTGAAAAGAAAAGTGTGAGTGAATCGATGTCAGTGTTTGCCAGTGCCGGAAAAAGTAAGTACCTGCCTATTTGTTATTCATACTTTTATTTTATATTGTAATAATATTATATTTGTTATGTTTGCGTGTAGTAGGTACGTAATAAAAATTAAATACTGAACAGGACCATTATTCGATACTTCTATAAAAGAACAGAAAGCCGAGAAAGATTGAACTTTTAGTACTTTTTATTATAAAATTATTTATTTACCCGACTATGGTGATTCACTAAAGGATAGATATATGATTGACCTGCATGTTTGTACATATTTCAGTGCCCTCGTAATTGCTAATGCTAAATGACTAAAAATATTTTCATAAATTGTACGTGTCTTTATGTACCACTCGTAACGTACATCAAAGTAATAAATAAATCATTAAAATCGCGGAGTTTTGATGTCAAAATATTCTTTAAAAGTATTTTCTCTCGAATTTACAGAAATGTATCAAAATATAATTAATCAAATATATTTTTATATTACATTAAAATAGGTTCAGCCGTTTTGTGAAAACCTCTATATGGGTCAGTTTATTGCTTTTAATAATTAAAATCAGTTTTGCCGCCGGCATTTTGGTTTTTTCATTGCAATAATTAATTAATCCTATTTTATTCTGTTTAAAATAGCCATATCCTGTTAAAGTCGCCTTATGATTACTAAAAAACAAACATTTTTTTCTTTACAGGTAGGTAACTGATACGAACATGGCTGAATCTAAGAAGAAATGTCGACAGTATAGTGTTAATTATTTGAAATTTGGTTTTCTTCCATCAAAGGCAGACAAAAACGATTGCCCATATGCCTTTTATGCAACAAAGTTTTGAGCAATGACTCTATGAATATGCCTTTTATGCAACAAAGTTTTGAGCAATGACTCTATGAAACCATCGAAGCTCGAAAATCATCTAAGAAGGTGTCATCCTGATAAAATAGGTAAAGATTTAAAATACTTTCAAACATTGAAGGAAAAATATGAAAAGATACCCACCGTGCACAGTATGTTCGCTTCAACATCTCAAAGTAACGATGATGGCTTGCGGGCATCTTACAATATCGTGGGTTTATAAGCCATCTTAAAAGAATTATACCAGGAGTAACTGCAATTCACTGTGTCATCCACCGACAACACCTGGTAGCGAAAAATTTGAGTGATAGATTGTACCAATCGCTTCAATTTGTGATTAAAGCAGTTAACAAAATAAGAAGCAATGCGTTGAATACCCGGTTATTTGCACAATTGTGCTACGAAAATGATGAAGACTTCCAACGATTGCTCTTACATACTGAAGTACGCTGGTTGTCCAAGGGTGCATGTTTAACAAGATTTTACTCACATTTTGAATCAGTTTTAGAGTTTCTAGAAAGTAAAGATCCAGATTTAAAAGAAAACCTGATCAAATTGAAAGCAGACAGTATTTGACAGATTTGTTCAAAAAATTTAATGACATTAACTTGCAGTTACAAGGGGACAGCCTAAATTTAATAAAAACAAAGGGTGTAATTTCAGCTTTTCTTAGAAAATTGAAATTTATGAAGCAAAAATTAGTCGGCGCGAAATTCTCCCAGTTTCCAAACTTGTCACAGGCAGAATGTCTTGATGAGGATATTCAGACATACGTTCAACATTTAAATCCCCTGCATGATGACTTCAAAAATAAATTTGAAGATATTCTGACGATGGAAATACCACCATGGATCATTAATCCATTTGATGAAACGGAAGTGGCGAATGTGGTATTATAAGAGGAGCTACTCAAGCTTAGCACCAATGAGGAGCTGAAGGTGAAATTTAAAAATGGCTATCAAACATTTTGGCTGCAGGCAGAAATACCTGAAAAATATCCTGGGCTGTGGGAAATTGCGAGAAAGCTTTTGATAGCGTTTCCCTTGTCATACCTTGTCGAAAAAAATTTTAGTGTCGTTACCAAACCTATTAACAAAAAAAAGAGCAGATTCAACATCACAGAACGGGGAGATTTGCGGTTATTCCTTACAAAACTGAAGCTAAATATTTATAATTTGCTGTCAATCCATCAAGTATATCCCTCCCATTAAAATTATGAATATTTTTTTTTTAATTGTTGATTTGCATTGTTGAAGTTACAGTACGTTATTAATGTTTAATTTTAATTCTATTAAGTCTGTAATCATATTATTTTAATAAATAGAACACAAGAAAATATATTTATTTTTCTTTTTATTTTTACCACTCTGAATTTAGGGTTGGAACTCAGCCACGACGCAAATTTCCATCGTTAGATCTAATCTTCACATTTTTTGACGAGTTTTGGGAATATGGTAGAAATGTAGCTGCAGGGGGTCCACCGAAACCAGTAAAATTTTGAAAGTGGTCTACGAGAAAAAAAAAGTTTAGGAACCTCTGGTCTATATTTTTTCCGCTAACCGCTTAACGGGCCTAGATATCTAAATTTTTTGCGAAACGAATTGCCCCAGCTTCTTAAAGAAGTTGATAACTTTGAAAGGGAACAAATGTGGATTCAACAAGATGGAGCTCCTGCTCATTACCACCGGGAAGTTTCGGGAATTTTTAAGCGATCGTTACCCACAAAAATGGATCGGTAGGGATGGATTCATTCAGTGGCCCCTCGATCATGTGACTCAACACCTTTTGACTTCTTTTTGTGGGGCTACATTAAAGATCGTGTTTATGTGAATCCCCTACAACACCAGTAGATATGGAAAATAGGATACGGGATGCGTGCAGGACAATAACGCCCTTTACGCTAAGAAAAGTGAAGGAAAATATAGTAAAACGACAAAACATGTGTATTCAAGTTAGACGGGCATATTTTTGAACATTTATTACATCATAATAATTAATCATTAGATAAGTTAAACTATATTAATTTTATTATTAACTATTTGTTTATGGGTTTCATATTAACATAAGTGTATTAAAAACAAGTGTAAAAATTGAAAAATTTAAAATAAATCGAAAACTATATGCCATGCTTAATAAAATTTCGAGGGTTTTGTAAAATCTATCAGAAAAAATAATAATATACAGGGTTGTGCCATTTAAAAAATTTGAGATTTTTCAATTTAAAATAGTCGAAATGCATAAATTGCAATTATGAGTATTCCACTTCAGAAACAATAGCGCTACTGACAATTTCTTACAAAACTGAAAACTAGTATTCTTTAAAGAAAATTGAAATATTAGAAAAACTACTAGATTTAGGTATATAACATTATTAATAAAAAAAATTATAAAATTTTACGCAGATTTTAAAAAAATAAATTAGAAAATAGGATGTTCCATTTGAAAAAAACATATTTTATATCGGCCACACTTTTTTGAAGTACCCCCTGTATACTCAAAAATAATTTTAAACTGTGCACCTTAAACATTCCCTAACACTATTATATTTAACATTTTTTCGTCATTCCCGAAACAATGAGAT
>JAHKBH010003816.1:0-13115 GCA_019049505.1 Pachyrhynchus sulphureomaculatus
AGACTAAAGGTATCATTCACGATAAAGATAAATTTAAATTGATAAATATGAATCCCCAAATCCCACAACTTTATTCACTCATAAAACTACACAAACCTGACCTCCCAATCAGACCAGTTGTATCCTATATGTCTGCTCCAGCATATAATACGTCATCCTTTTTAATTGATTTAATCAAATATCATGGCAAATTTGAACCTAAACACAGTATCAAAAACTCATACGAACTCGTGGATAAAATTAAGAATATAACAATACGAGATAATTCTAAATTAGTTTTCTTAGATGTCAAAAACTTATTTCCAAGTGTTCCCTCAGACGAAACAATAATTTTAATAGAGAACATGTTAACGAAAAAGAAAGTAAATGAAGTTATAAAAATGGACATAATTAATTTATTAAGAACTTTCCTAAGTCAAAATTATTTTTCATTTAACAATAAATTCTACAAAAGTAAGGAAGGGTTAATTATGGGGAGTCCATTAAGCCCATTACTTGCCGAAATTTTTATAAGCAGTAATAAAACAATGATATTTAACAACAATAATAACACTAGTAATAAACAGTATTGAAACAATGATATTTAACAACCATAATAACAATAGTAATAATTGTCTATACTGGTATCGACACATAGACAAATATAATTGTATGCTTTACAGGAACGGACAGACAATTAACTTTTACAGTACATTAATTCTTTACATAGAAATATCAGTTTTACAATGGAAGAAGCAGTCGAAGAGAAAATCAACTTCCTAGACTTGACAATCAGTAAAACCAGGAAAAAACATGAATTTACAATATGTTACAAACCCTGTCATACAGATAACACAATTCACAATAGTTTTCACCACCCCAAGCATCATAAACTCGCGGCCTACCATAGCTTTATACACAGACTAACTAATGTCCCCTTATCAGAATACAATTTTACTAGAGAATTAAACTACGTAAAACAAGTAGCCGTTAACAACGGTTATTCAGTTACCTTAATCGATAACATCGTTAGGAAAAAACTTAGAAACAAGGAAATCTCAGAAATATACCCATATTTTAAGGACAGAAAAACCACATTTAATTGCTTAATCTATTTCGGCAAACCAACAGAAAAATTTTTAAATCAAAAAAATATCAACATAGCTTACAAGACGAACAATACTATAGGGAAATATCTCAAAAACTACAAACCGCAAATCAATAAAGATAATAAATCAAGGGTATGCCAATTAACATTTGCGTCATGTCCTAAAGCATACATAGGACAAACTGGACGTACAATTATACAAGGAATTACAGAATACGAAAAAAGTTTCATCCATAGAAAGTCTAATTCAACATATGCTAATAATCTTTTAACAGAGAATTACACGTTTAATAAGAATTTACGTACCCAACAAAAAGGTTTAAAACTAAACGTTTTAGAGATAATGCAAATAAATCAATTAAGGACTACAGGTACTTTGCTCAACGACCAGGTAGAACAAAAACCATTATTGAATTTATTCTCCTAGTACCATGTCTGTGTGGGTTTTCCTATACTACCAATATAATTTAAATAGGTCTAATATTATAATTAAGAAATAATATAAAATTGTAAACATTAAACCTAACTTGATGAGTATAATGTAGATTCGAAGGAGCTGCATCGACAGCGAAACGCGTCATCACAATTATAAATAAACCAGTGGAAATTGACTAAAAACAGTCTCTTATAATATATTTTAGGAGAGTTTTATTTAGCCTCCTAGCAATTTTCACTACGATGTTTTTAAAGTTATTTAAGGTCATAATCGAATACAATTCTCATTAAATTTTATCACTTACCAAGTATCATTTGTGAGAGCTAAGATTTTATTTACTGCGAGTAAATATTAAATTCCTTAGTGGCTATTATAAACATCCATGTTTTTGTAAAAGTATATTTTAAACGCAATAAAATATTTCCTGTAAAGCCAAGCTATATTTAAACTGTGTGCCTCTTATAGGGGAAAGTTGCATTTATTTTATCTTCTAATAATATGGATCTAAAAGATATTCACCTAAATCGATTAATGTTGTCTCTAAATTCACTAAAAACTTTGATTCTAGAACATTAATTAATTACATAAATCTATTGTACTAAATGAGATTCTCAGCTCGTCAATTCTCGTACTACCTTCTTCAAGAACCCGTTAATCTGGAGAACCTCATTCTTTTGATCCCAATACATCGTCAATAGCAGGTTGGAGCTGTCCTCCTAGACATTTCTAAGGCTTTTGACAGAGTCTGGTACGAAGGTCTCAGCCACAAGCTCATCTATCACGGTTATCCCCTAAACATAACGCGATTGGTCCTTTCTTTCCTCTGGGACCGTACACTCCAGGTTCGAGTTAACCAGACCATTTCCGAAGTCAAGCTCATTCGAGCCGGAGTTTCCCAAGGCTCCGTCCTTTCTCTCCATTTATCCAACATCTTCACATCCGACATTCTCAAGTCATACTACACTTCGCTCCTCATGTATGGTGATGCCACCACCATCATCAAGTCGACCAGGATAATCACCAACCGCCTCCAGTGCCACCTCAACACGCTAGTCCCCTGGTACGAATATTGGAGAATCCAGATCAACCCAATGAAGACCCAAACCTTCATGTTTTCAAAGGCACAGTGCCGGCAAGTTTCAATTTACACTGCGGGCAAGTTGCAATTTACAAGATGATCATCCGAGCCGGATTGACCTATTCCGATCCAGTATGGTGTCAAATGTTACGTCTCCCCAGATCCACCCTCTAGATCGTCCAAAACAAGACCTTCCGTATCATCGCCAAAACCCCATGGATTACTCGCAACAACTAGCTTCTCCAAAACCTCCAGACGCCAACAATCTGGGAATTCATGAGCAACGTTCGGCTCAAATTTCTGGAAAAACCACGCACCACCACAACCCCACAGTCAGGACCGCCTACCGCCCCTCTCCACGCCACGCCCCGAATTCCAAGGCCTTTGGATCCCTTACCACTGGATTAGCTTAAGTTAGCCATAACTAATTTTAAGTTTAACCTTAATTCTATGTTCATGAAATATCTTAAGTTCTCTCAGTACAATTATATAAATTCTTTACCTAGGCTAAGTTAGTTAGGTCCCAATCATGTGTATATCTAAAGATCCAATTTGTATACGCTATTTCTAACCATATCATTGTATAATAGTAATAGTAAAAAACTAACTAATTTGTCAATAAAAATTATCAGTTCTCAATCTTTTGAAATGAACAGCCTAGGACGGCTGTTTAAACCAAGTACAAACTGCGGTTATTCAAAACCAACTGCTGCTTTCGCATACCTGCCTTCTTGTATTGCCTTAGTGGTTTCTCTGTAGCGTGTGAGTTATACCCATAAAATAAAAAAAAAATACTTCTCAGATTCCACTTTCAGATAACATTATAGTCAAGATTCACCATGTATGAGTGTGTTTTTTAGCGAACATGGGCCGGCGTTAGTAAATTTCACACCAAGACTACCTGCGCCCTTAATACAACAGGTAATCCACACGCACCTTATAAGGGTGCTTAAATCTTACAGGTAATTTCCACACAAAGCAAATATAATTATGCTTTATTCATCTTAATAAAATTGGACGGATTTCTTTTAAATCAGTTTTTATTGAAAATTTTAGATATTTGCAAAAATATATGTTTTTATTTCATAGTAGAATAATATTGATAAAACATGAAGTTTTTGCTAAATACATAAAATACAATTGGACAAATTTCCTTACATATACTAGATAATGCTACAAACCTATACATATCTATTTATATATATTTACAAAACAGGTTGAGAAAAATAGGAGACACATTTTAAAAACTGGAAACGATTAATATTTCCTAATTGTCTTTGTTCATAAAGATTTTTTAAATGTTTTAATTTTTGATTATTATGATTATTACTTATTTTAGACTCGTCGACACTTTGTATTTTTATATATACGTTAATCTGAAATTCTTTCAGCCTATCGATAAAAGTATACAGAGACGGATGTGTAGAATAAAAATAATTGTTTAGATGGGAATGGAAGGACTCACAACAGTTAGTCGTTCGAGTTAAAGATGGACTCGATTCTGCCCATATTTCAACGGGAAGATCGGCTCCTTCCTCTATATACGTTTCTAGTAGGTAATCACAAAATTTACTTAAACGTTCATCCTCAGGTTTTATAGAATATAAATCGTATGAAAAACTGTCACCTAATTCTTCGGGTGCTAAATAGGACAAGCCGAAACAATACTTTAACCAACGACCAATTTCAGAATTTTTGTCGCAATATTCTTTAGCTAGACCTAGATTCTGTATCTTGCGAAACCAAGATTGGTGTAAATGAAATCTACATCCTAACACTTTAGCATTCGGCCAAACTTCAGATACTACCTACTCCATCCTCTACCTGAAAGTACTCGGTGTGGAATTTACTTCTGCAATTACAATCCCTTAAATATGTCTAGGTCATAAACGGATTAGTGGTGTGGAAATTACCTGCGCCCACATGGGCATATGCTTCACACCTTTTAACTAATGTGTCATTTCTCAATATGGTTTCACTGGCATTCCGAACGTTCTTATTATTAATTAATTTGTTTACAAATATTGTACCAAAAAAGAACGGCTTGGGCAACTGACCCCTACTAAGAACTTGGAGTACCTGCTGTAATAATTATGTGAAAGTTTATAGAAATGGCAACCTTCAACAGTAACAATAATAATTAAAATTTTTATTGATGTTGCTATTATTCGATCCATAACTGATATAAAGAGTAATAATCAAGTTTTGACACGGCTAATAATAATTTCTTGGGTTATTAAACTAATTATTTATGTCATAAATAGTGCTTAGGAAATAAGTTAAATAAGAAGTAGTACGTTTCAACAGTCATAACTAAGAATTAAAACCAAAGGAATTGAATAGAATATAGGCAAATAAAAAAAAACAATTTTACGTCAAAAAATGCCGTCATATACAGCTGTTTTAAACGCTCAACTAGGGAACAAAATGGATTTCTTTTGCAGATTCTGAAAGAACATTCGCCATCGTTGAGAGAAGGGAAATATTCGTACTCATCAGTAGCAGAGTAGAGGAAAGCAATTTTGTAATGTAAACATACAATTGCGTTTGTGTCATGAACTAGCCGCTTTAACCCTTTGAGGACAAGTGGTTACCACTGATAACCACCTTTTAAAAATTATATTGTAGCTTTCCTACCGGTTTCTCCAGTAAACCACGATGTTAGATTGTTTGCCTAACGTATCAAGAAGTCTAATCTAGCATGCTTAGGGTTTGAAATGTCCACCAGCGTTTAGTTGACATTTGTAATTGCACGTCGTAGGTAGTTGTGAGTTTTGCAGTACCAATTAGGCTGTTATTTTTCTTATAGCTGGTTATTCTTTAAGAAAATGTCCGGTAAGTACTTAAGATATAACTATTTACTACATATGAATATATATCAAGTGCAATTTTTGTTTTGCTAAGTTTATAAATAGATTTATTTGTGGTGGTTACAAATGCTAACCACTAGGACTATATGTTTTTTTTTAGTGAAAGTGTTTTTTTTTTAAGTGACGCGTATTGCTATTACTATTATGCATAATTTTTCTAATTTTTGTTTGTTCATTTTTTATAGGTTCCAAAAAAAAATGTTGGTCTTTTGGCGAACTTGAAGCAATGAATAGCACAGATGTTTTCGCGATTTTGGATGAAATTCCCAGTGACTGTGAGTCCATTGCATCAGATGTGGAGAGTACTATGGACAACGAAGCCCCCATAGATTATTTACTTTATGATGGAAGGGATGAACTTTTTGATATAGAAGATATTCCATTCATTTTCGAAGATAATGAGCAAGCGAAAATCACTAAAGAATGGGACAGTGAGGATGAGTTACCGTTAGAAGTAATTCGTCAAGAAGAACTTAGAAAAAAATCAGTTGTTTAGACAAATGATGTCACTCATGCAACACGCGTAAACCAATTTGTGTCTCAGGCAGGGCCTAATGTTCCTGACAACGTTGAAACTCTGAAAAAATGGTGGCAGCAACTACTTTATTCCAACCACCAACAAAGAAATAAAATCATTTTTGGGTGTAAACATGCTAATGAGCTTGAAAAAAATGCCAAGTTATAGAGACTACTGGTCCTCGAGAGAAGAACTTAGGGATTATTTTATAAGTTCTGTTTTATCTCGTGACAGATTCACCTGGCTTCTAAGTAATCTTCACGTAAATGATAACTCAGTACAGCCAAAAAAAGGTGAGGCCAATTATGATAAATTGTACAAAATCAGGCCATTACTTTCTAAATTGACACAAACTCTTGGCTCTGCTTTGAATCCTGGTGAATTTCAATCAATCGATGAATCTATGATCAAATTCAAGGGGAGAAGTAGTCTTCGCCAGTATATGCCAATGAAGCCCACGAAACGAGGCTACAAGGTATGGATTCGGGCTGATTCTACTGGATTTGTATCTGAGTTCCAAATTTATACGGGGAAAGTTGATCAGTCAGTTGAGAAAAAATTGGGACATCGCGTAGTAAAAGATCTAACAAGGGCTTTAGTTGGCAAGCACCACAAAGTATTCTTCGACAATTTTTTCAACTCTGTAGAATTGCAAAGAGACTTGTTAGCTGATGGCATCTATGCATGTGGAACTGTGCGTAAAGGAAGGAAGTATTATCCAGAGCTCAAAGTGGATAAACACATGAAAAGGGGCGACATAGATTGGAGAGTTTCTACAGATGGATTAGCAGCACTGAAGTGGATGGATCGAAGAACCGTTTTTGTTTTTAGGAAACTATCATGACCCATCCATCATGGAAGTTGTCTCTAGAAAACAGAAAAATGGCAATACAGAAGAAATCCCATGTCCTGTTATGGTCAAACATTATAATAAACATATGGGATACGTAGATCGATTTGACATGCTAAAAAGTATCTATGAAATCGATCGAAAAGCCCACAAGTGGTGGCACCGCATTTTTTTTTACTTTGTAGATGTTTGTGTTGTGTACGCGTTCATTTTATTTCAAAATAGAAGTGACTCACGATGTATTACATTGAAACGATTTCATGTATCGGTTGCTCGAGGATTAATTGTGCCGTTAATTCGATTTCAAAAAAAAGAAGATCAGCAGAACAAGCACCTAACAAATACAAAAAAAATCATTCCCTCTGAGGTACGTCATGATCGTGCTGCACATATGCCTCTTAGATGTGGATCTCTCAGATGTGCTCATTGTAGCACAGCGAAGCATGTGCATCGAACGACCTGGAAATGTTCAACCTGTGATGTTGGTCTTTGCCTCAATAAGGAGAGAAATTGCTTCTTTAAATTTCACGAAAATTAGTTTTGAGTGCCTTAATTCCTAGTGGTTAGTGCTAGAAACCACATCCTGCAGGATAATCCAGGATATTTTTTTACGTGAGATGAACTTTTACTTTGTTTTTGATGTTGGTTGAATACATTTTTTCAAAAAAATTCTTCATATCTTTTATTTTTTTTTCTCCGGCCTCAAAGGGTTAAGTATGCATTATCACTTTCAAACCTAGCCTGACCTACTCCAGCCCGGCATGGTGCCAAATGTCACGTTCACGCAGATTCAACCTACAGACGGTCCATAACAGGCTCTCCTCATCATCGCCAAAGCCCCATGGTTTTTATGGAATATATAGCTTCACAGAGATCTCCAGATGCCGACAATTAGGGAATTCACGAGCAACGCCCAGTTCAAATTCCTGGACAAGGTCACACACCACCCAATTCCACCGTCAGGATCGCCTACCGCCTCCCCACCCCGCTATTCAGGACGCCGACTTCTAAGACCCTCGGAGCTCCAGGATTAGATCAAGTTCACCTTAACTAATTTTAAGTTGTAATTTAATATGTAATGTAATGTAATAAGTTTTATGTTCATGAAATATCTTAAGTTCAAATATCTTAAGTTCTCCCAGTACAATAAAATCCTTTCCTAGGCTAAGTTAGTTACATCCCTGACCTGTATATATCTTAACACCCAATATGTAAACTCGTTTTTTAATTAATCGTTGTATAACAGTAATAACTGTAAGCTACTTAGTAAACAATTCTGGATAAGATCAGAGTACGTCTAACTACCTAGCCTACAACTTGTACCACTAAGTCATAATTTAAGCAGAGTATTAGAAAGAAAATGATTTACAAAGCATGTATCGTGTAATCAATGAACAGAAGAAGAGATAAAACCAGTTAGGGAGAACTGGAAAGTGTACAGAGATATAGTAAGACAATGCTTTGGTTTAGGGACGATAAAGCTTTTTCAAGGGACAAAGAAAAAAGCTATAATTGGGTCTATTTTTCCCAGTAGGCCCGCTCGGTGTACTACAAGACTGACATCCTTTAAGTAATAAGGCAGCTAAAGAAGGGCGACAACTTTCATTTACCTATATAATATTAAGCTGCTAGAATTCTTGCCATGTATTACCAACATACTATATATTACTATTTCTGTAAAATTCTTTTCAAGCATGAACTAGGTTCTTTCTGGACAAGTTACCCAGACGTAAAGAAAACTACATGGAAATTGAGTTAGGCATTCGCCAGAATACATACACACATATATGTATATATATATATATATATATATATATATATATATATATATATATATATATATATATATATATATATATAAATATATATAATACTTTAAAATTCCGGGTTTCAATTCGTTCGTCTAACAATGAATTTGCACGACGTTTCACCAAAATCTCATATGGCATTCTCAAGTGCTCCCGCTGCTGCTGCTACTCGATATTCTGATCTAGCTGCTGCTGCCGCTAGAAGCTAACTCAGTTAGTGTGTGTGTGTGTACAAATGTGTGGACAAATCAATTAAATTAGCAGGGCTTTTAAGCCAGGGAAGAGCTACCATCAGGCAGCGAACAGCCCTACACAGTGTGGAAAACATTAAATAGAACGAGAGCAGGTGTGCCACGATGCAAGAACAAACTTGCAGAAATGGACGCTGCTACCAACTGAAGAACACGTCCTGTGCGGGTGCGGTGCTGTTCAGATCCCACTTTCGACTTGTCCAAATTTGGACCAATCTTGCACAGATGAAGATATTATACTAGCGAATGACAGAGCGGTATCCGCTGCCAATCAATGGAATAACCGTCTTTTATCGTACACGGAAAGTAGAGTAAGTATCGTTCGGTCTGTCGATATATTGGCACGATACCATGGAAATGGCAGGGATAAGTTCGTTAAATGTTACAATAGTATTATGAGAATTTCTTTTGATTTTTGGTTCAGATAATGCACAAATTTTAAGTATAATTTTTTGTGGCCAAATATTTAATGGTTGGGGTAGGGGTTTAGAGGAGATGTTTCGTGTATACTATGTTACAATCCTTTTCGGGGTTCTCGGAATTTAGGAATATAACTTTTTTTTTTATGGGTCTAGCACACGTGCTGCAGGGAAGTCCCTAAAGCGCTCCAGGAGCGGCATGTGTGCGGAAAAAGCGATTCACGTTGTTCTTGAATCGCTGTAAATTGTAGTCGGTGGGAAACATAGCGCTGGGCAAATTATTCCAAAGGGATGACGTTCTTCCTATAAAAGACTGCTTGAAAAGCGTTGTACGCGGAGTAACAAGCTGAACCTCATACGGATGTGAAGCACCAGCGCGACGTGTATTTCTAACATGTACCGCTTTGGGAGGAATTAAGCGGGCTACATCCTTCGAACACTTTCCATAAAAATACTTGTAGAACAGACTCAAGTCGCCAACCGTTCTTCGATGTTCCAGCGAACCAAGGCCCGCCGGTCAATTCCGGGTCTCCAATCAAACGGACCGCTCTTCTCTGAACATAATCCAACAAATGCAGTGTATGTTTGGGAGGGTAGCCCAAACGTGGGAACAGTATTCCATAGTTGGTCGAATTTGAGCTTTGTAAAGAATTAACAGTTGTGGGGTGTAAAGCTTTCTGGTTCGAAATAATATTCCCAACTTTTGAGAAGCTCTCCTTGCTATGCCTGCAACATGTTCATGCCAGGACATATTTGCTCCCAAACTAACTCCCAACAAATTGAGCGACGATGCTAGGGGAATGGAGTGCCCCGACATAACTATGTCGGGTTCAGCAACGTTAACTTTTTTAGAAAAAACTGCCGCCTAGATTTTTGTAGCGTTAAATTCCACTTGGGGACTGTCCAGGTCTTTGTTAAGTTGAACGACCTCCTGCTGTCTGCGGATATTCGCTTGAGCAGCCGATGTCCGAGCGTTCAAGGTGAATGAAGAGACAAGCGTACTGTCATCTGCAAAGCTGTAGATTGGATTCCCGGTCTTTTCCAGCAAATCGTTCATGTAAATGAGAAAGAGAGTAGGAGACAGTATGGAGCCCTGGGCCACACCGGCGTTGATAGTGAAGGTGTTAGAAAGAAATACGTCGACCGCCACTCGTAAAGAACGCTCTCTGAGGAAACATGAGAGCCACAAACAGAACCTTTCAGACATACCATAAGAGCGTAACTTAGCCAACATTCCATCGTGCCAAACACGGTCGAATGCCTTGGATATGTCAAGAGCAACCGCTCGAGATTCTCCAAAGTTTTCAGTTGCGTTGTTCTGTTCAATTGCGTTGTTCCAGGTACGTTAATGTTATTTTCTCTTTATTTCTGATTTTAGCAGATACGATATATAGAGGTTGATGTCAACTTTCTTTCAGATTAATATCATTCTATAACGTATTTATCATTAAAAATATTAGTCCTTGACGTGATTCAAGGAAAATTCAGAATTTATGTTCGGACTACGTGTTTGCGAAGAAAGTATTGGGTAACTGGGTACCGATTTTTTACTTGTATTTTATGGTCTCTAATTTTGCTACCTCAAAGATGGCAATTTTAACATTTTTTCTTCTATCAAATCACGTATTTTTGACTTATTCTGTATATTTTATTGAGATTTTTTTCTGATTGAGAAAGGTTTATTTAATATATTAACAGTTAGTGAAAATCCGTGTTCTGAAAAATTGTAAATTATTATATTTCTTGTAAGCTTTTTAACCACCACCAGGAAAGATAATTCTCAAAGTATAATACTTTATTACCATTATCTATAGCTATATTAATATTTATGTATACTTACCACTAATTCAGCGAATTTGGCATCTAGTTCTTCTTGACAGGGCATTGGCTGGGTGGGAGTTATGGCTTGAAGAGTAAGAGTACCAGTATTTTCCACTACACAGTAGGTTATTTCGGGGGGTTCATCATCCTGAAAATGAGAATAACTCGGTATTAAAGTGAAAAGAGACTAAAACTTTGGTCTTTTAGAAGAATCTGTAGAAAGATTCTTGTCTGTTATACGTTAAGAAAATTAACTAATTGAAACACGCAAAAAATCTCTACCAAGTATAAATAATTATATAGATTTTTATGTCACCCTGCTAATAGTGATTCTCTAAATCAGTACATATTTGTTTGGTTTATTGCGCGAATGCAACAAGAGAGGGGCAAGGGGGGCACAAATGGGAACTCTTGTCGTTAGAAATTGAGTTGTTCTGGAGTGCTCCACCTGACTTTTGTTCGAGAGGGTTTTAGAAAAAAAAGAAAGTAATTCTGCAACGTTTAAAATTCTTTACAGAGCCTAAATCAAGACCCTATTGTCCAATTGAAAAATGTGTGTAAAAGTTTAAAAAGCTAGTTCAACTTCCAATAAACCTCGGAGGGCGTTGAATAAATAAAATTACATTTATTTTCATATCACCCTGGTAATTTTAGAAAATTCGTGCATTCTCCGTACGTTTATAAATAATAAAAATTTACATTTAAATTGAAACAGGTAATTAGCTTTAAAAAACTAATTAACACAATTATTAATAACTTTTTTGTTCTTGATCATTATTGCAACAAATTAAGCTTAAATTTCACTCATTTTATAAGAGAATAAATTTCTTAAAGTAATTTGTATAATATTTTTAAGAGATTTTAACAATCGGAGATAAAAAATTGATTACAGTATGAATGTATTTTTTTGTTTAATATTCCAGTTTTTTTTTTTATTTCTTAGACATCACTCATTAAAAAATGGGTGGGTTCGGTAAATATTGTACAAGGTGAGAAAACGATAGAGTAAAGTTCATTATCTTATTTGTTTCGGGAGTGACGAAAAAATGTTAAATACAGTAGTTTAAGGGAATGTTAAGGGGCCCAGTTTAAAATTATTTTTGAGTATACAGGGTACTTCAAAAACGTGTGGCCGATATAACATATGTTTTTTTTTAAATGGAACATCCTATTTTCTAATTTATTTTTAAATTCTTGGTGAATATTTATAACTTTTTTATGAATAATGTTATATTCCTAAACCTAGTAGTTTTTCTAGAATTTCAATTTTTTAAAAAATATACTAGTTTTGTTTTGTAAAAAATTTCCAGTAGCGCCATTGTTTCTGAAGGTGGAATACTCATAATTGGTACGAGCGTTCTATAGAGATGAAAAAAAAGGAAAAAATGGAAAGAAATTTGAGTTAGATGCTACAGGGTGTTTAAAATAAATTTTTACATTTCGACTAACTTAAATTGAAAAATCTCAAATTTTTTAAATGGCACACTCTGTATATTATTATTTTTTCTGATAGATTTATTTTGAATTCAATTTTTATCTTTGTTTTACTTACCTACTTACGCTATTGGGAAAACATAAACAGATAGTTAATAATAATTTTAATATAATTTAACTTATCTAATGATTAATTATTATGATAAAAGGGTTGTTTCTTCCTATTTTACGAGGACAAACTTCGAGCCAAGATGACCTTGAATACAAATAGAAAGATTTGGTTTATTTCAATGCGTTCCAGACAGTATTGAAACATCAAAATTATATACGAAACTGAGCGGCAAATAGAGGTAGAAGTAAAATCATGAAATTATTAGAGCCTTTTTTTTTTTCTAAACAACTTTTTTCAAGCTACATGACGAAATTCAAACCGAAATCATTGACTAAAGAAAAACCAATAAATAGGCATAAGTAAAAGAGAATGAAATGGCTATTGTAATTTTTTTATGCATGCATTTATTCCTTTTTGTCACATTTCAGTGGC
>JAHKBH010003817.1:0-13113 GCA_019049505.1 Pachyrhynchus sulphureomaculatus
AGACAAAGCGTTGAAAGAATGGAGGAGATCATGCGAAGGAATGGGTATCGAGCTTAATGACAACATCACGCTGTATACGCTACACTTCGCAGACGATCAGGTGGTGCTCGCACAAGATAAAGAGGACCTGAAATTAATGACAAGAAAACTGCTAAAAGAATACGAAACATGGGCCCTGATAATAAACCAGGAAAAGACAAAGTACCTGTGTATAGGAAAGGAGGAAACATCAGTCCTCCAGATAGAAGACCACATCCAAATCGGTACATGCACAGAATATACATATCTGGGTACAAAAATTACAAGCGACGGACGGACTGAACCAGAAATTGAACACCCTTATTGTACAGGGGAAGAAGGTCATTGGGTGTCTAAACTCGATTCTGTGGGGAAAACATATATCAAAACAAAACAAAAAACTCTTGTATAACACTATTCTAAGGAGTCTAGTACTCTACGGCAGTGAAGCATGGCAAATGAGTCAAACTACACAGCGGAAACTACGAGTATTGGAAATGGACCACTGGCGCAGATCGGCAAGAAAATCACGCCGTAACAAAGTCCCAAACAAAACGATTCTAGAAATAATGGAAGTGGAGGAGGATATAATACAAGGAATTGAGAGGAAACAACTAGAATGGTATGGTCACGTGGAGAGGAGGAGCGACGAAAAACTCCCAAAGCTGATCAAAAACTGGTCACCACGGGAAAAGAGAAAAAGAGGGCGCCCAAAAACCGTAGTTAGAAGGAATAGATAGAAGTATGTCAGCGAGGAATCTAAGCCACGGAGACTGGGAAAATAGAGAGTACTGGAGAAAAGGGACCAAAAGGCGTACAACGCTATAAAGAATGAATGATGATGATGATTTTTTGTCCTAAATATATGAATGTTTGTACCTTTCCTATTTTTTTACCTTCTATTAAGAGTTCCTGGCTGTTATATTCAGGTTCGTTGTTCAAATATTTGGTTTGGGTGGAGTTTATTTTTTAGACCTATTTCTCAAGAGTTGGTATTTAATTCTATCATCACCATTTTTTGTAAGTTTTCTTTTTTGTTGGCGATCGAAGCTACATTATCTGCTAACCTTAAGTGATCGTTCACCGTCTATTAGTATTCCTTTATTTTCCCACATAGAGTCATTAGACTGATAAAATAGCTGTATTGGAAGCAATATGCTGACGTTTGTATTAATAGTAATCTCAGATTACTATTAATACAAAACACTAGCTGAAGGCATTATTGTACCACAAACTTAGTATCGATAAAATGGCCATATTCGAAAAAATTATTTTAATATAAGCGTTAACAAACTTACTCTTTATTAAAACTAACGAGAATCTTCTGATCGCATTTTAAGTACAATTGCTATCGAAACAACCATTAACTTGCAACTGCCTTTTTTTAGGAATATGTTAGTGAAATAGTATCAAAATATCCTCCTCCTGGCACAGCACCCTGGCAGGTTATAATCATCCCAACGTCTGAAGATAATCACTATATTCTCTTCAAAATTCATCACATTCTGCTAAGTGAGGGCGTCAATGTTGGGGATCTTCTTCCTTTGATACCACCTACGAGGCAGTTTTCAGGGTAACTAATTTAAAATATATTTTTTTTTAAAAGTGCGCTACTAATAAACTATCAATAAATGATTTTTACAACTTTTCTGCTAATTTTGAACTCAAAATTTACCAAATTACACATAAAATATTACAGAGATATGCAGAGTGCGTCACCAAAATCCGGACAAATCAAACGACTTTTTAATTTTTTGAAAATTAAATATGAAAAAAAAATCGTTTTACACGGTACTTGGGGCATCTAAGTTAATAACAATCATTCAATATGTCCCCCAATAGTTTGAGTAACGGCCTCCATTCTCGGTTTGAGGCACCCTACACGCCCTCTGTAATTCCACGCTGCTTATATTCGCAAACGCTGCCTCAATAGCGGTCATTAATGATATCACATTGGGATGCCGAAACGTGTTTGTGAACTTTTGAACTACTTCTCATACGTAGTGGTCCAAGAGATTCAAATCTGAACTATTAGGAGTCCAGAATTCCTTATTCCCTCGCTTCAGGGGCCTCAAGGTACATTCTTACAATTAGTACTTACTGGTCGGCGTACTGGAACCTTTGGTGGACTATTCTTGAGCCTTGTACTTAGTTACAGCATCATAAATAGTTAATTTCGAGGATCCGAAAAGTTCAGTCAGTTTTCAACTCGAACGCCAACGGCGATCGCTGGCGGACAGCTTAAGGAGTCAGTCTACTGTTGTGATTTTCTCCTTCTTCTTTCGTATATGGTGTGTCATATACATGACATACCACCTGTTTTGGTCCCCATTAGGCCTCTTCAGATGTAGACGTCCGACATTCCTTCCAACTTTTCGGAGTTCTGCCCCTAGTTCTTCTACAGCAGGGTTTATTGAGTTTGGCTCTTTCTACCAGTCTGTTGTAGTCCATCCGATCTATTGTTTTCTTCTAGTTCTGGTCCATTTGGATATTTCTCGGATCTTACTTAGTTCTTGTAGATCTTTGTTACGGATTCTATCGAGGATAGTTTTTCCATGTATGTCCCTAATCATCTTCATTTCTGTTGTCTTCATCATTTGTACTGTTTTACATATGTAAGCTCTTGTTTCTATAGCATATATGAGGATCAGTGTCACTGTTGTATATTCTTGTTTTACTTTCCACTATAAAACATTTATTTTTCCATACTATATCCGTCAAACAACCCGCTATTAGTGATGCCCGTTCAATAATACTTCCTTTGATCTCCAGCTTGCATCTTCTTGCATGCATAATTCTTTTGAAGCTACCATACATTTTGTCTTGGTTGTACTGATAATCATGTTTAGTTTTCTCGCTTCCAAATTGAAGGCATGAACGATTTTCTGAAGTTTGTCCTCAGAATTGGAGATGAGGACTGCATCATCGGCGTAGCAGGTTCTGTCGAATGTGTTGCCCATTTTATATCCTCTAGTTTTTGGGAGAATCTCCACTATTCTATCTATGACGAGATTAAAGATAAAGGGGCTAAGTGAATCGCCTTGTCTTATTCCGGCGTTTACTTTTACTTTCTTGCTCAGTAGATGTCCCACTTTGATATTTGTTCTACATTCTGAGTTAATGTCATGTATGATTTTTATTAGCTTCTGATTTGTTTGCTTTTCCTGTAATAATTTTATAATATCTGTTAATTCCACTCTATGGAAGGCTTGAGTCATGTCGACGAAACACATATACACAGGTTTGTTAAATTCTTTAACTTTTTCCTTTATCTGCCTGACTATAAATATAGCATCTATGGTCGATCGATTTTTGTGGAATCCCTCTTGTTCCTCTCTTATTTGAATATCCTTACTCATTTCTTCCAGTATGATTTTTGTTAATACTTTTAAGGTAGTATTTAGGAGCGTTATTCCGCGGTAGTTTTCGGGGGACGTCTTGTGTCCTTTTTTGAATATTGGGACTATTATGCTAGGTATTTGTTCATGTTTTACTCCGTTTGTAAAGAGCTGTGCTAGTTGTTGACATAGGTTTTCTCCTCCATATTATAACATCCCATTTGTTTTGTATTTTTTTTTAAGGCAGTTAAATAACAGTTAAAGAAAAAAAAATTATTCACAATATTTACTGACTCTTCAAGTATAATTTTTTTTAATATATGTTTAAATTGACCAAGACAGAGAGGGCGCTCCCAGGCTATTTTGAAAAATCCTAATTTCGGCAATGTAAAATATCTCCAGATCCAGTCATCTGAAAACAAAAAATCAAAGTGCGTTATATTTAGGAAGCATAAAACTACTGCACCGACCAACAATTACAACAATTCATTAAAATGTCGAGAAATGTCGTGCGTTTAAAAAAAAATATTTAAATTTAAAACAGCATTTTTTTTATTTTAACGGTAAAAACAATAGAATTTTTTAAATTTTAGAAATATTGTTGGTCTGTGCAGACGTTCTTATAAAGATCGGTTGAAAACTTTTTGCAGGGTTTTACATCGCGCACTAAAAAAAACGTGTTTTGAAAAATACGCGTTTTAAAGTTTAATAGTATTTTTATGATCAAAATTTTCTTACTTTTACTTAATCAGCAAATCCAGGCATGTAAAATAAATCATTCATTTCAATTTCCTTTTCCTGATCATCGATTTTCTGCTTTTTTCAATCAGTTCTTGCTTCCTTTATCTTCGCGTCATTTTTGCACTCTATTACATTCTGTCTCCACACAAGCAGAAAACGATTTCGAGGCGCTCGCGTGCTCGCTTAAAAATCCAAAAAGTACGAGAGAAAAAATTCGAATTAGGTCTTAATATTTTAGGAAAATATTCTTGAAGAGTATATTTTTCAATTTAAGCAAAAATAAATCGATATATACGAGGATGGATTGAAAAGTTCGTGGCCTCACCAAAAAATAATTATAATATTTTTATTATTGTACCCTCAATAAGGTCATACTTTCTTTGGTTGTCACAGTGTAAAATTTTATTGCTGTAGAATTTGTGGTTTTTAAGTTAGAACAAGTTCAGTGAGACCAAGTGGAGCGTTTTTGGAAAAATGGAAAAAATTCAACGTGCGGTCATCAAGTACCTGTTTAAAAAAAGATTAACATCAAAGGAGATCCACGATGATATGAAAACAACACTAAAGGAATCTGCTCCGTCATATAGCACTGTGAAAAAATGATTTGCAGAATTTAAACGTGGACGAGAGGGCATCGAAGATGACCCTCCCTCCCGGCCCACGACGTCTACGACTGAAGAAAACATCGGCAAAGTGTGTGATCTCATCTTGAAAGACCGTAGATTAACTATCAGGGAGATTGCAGACACTATAGGCAACGCGTATGAGTAAACACAAAACATCATTGTCAACGAACTCGATTTTCCGCTAGGTGGGTCCCCAGATTGCTTTCAGTTGATCAAAAACGAATTCGACTCACGATTTGTCGCGGCTGTTTGGAGATGTTTGAGGCTGATCCGCAAGATTTTCTTAACAGGCTTGTGACAATGGACGAAATCTGGTTTCACCACTATACTCCAAAGCCAAAACAACATTCCAAGCAGTGGAAAAAATCTGATGAACCGACCCCAAAGAAAGCAAAGGTAATTCTGTCGGCTAGAAAAGTGATGGCGTTAGTTTTTTGGGATGCTAAAGGTAGTATTATGGTGGACTACCCTTCGAAAAGCGAAACAATAAACTCGACTTACTATTGCACCCTTTTGCGTCATTTACGTCAAAAAATTAAAGAAAACGCCCAGGATTACTGAGAAAGAAAGTTTGGTCCATCAGGACAATACTCGCGTTCACACGTCTGTTGAGTCTATATCTCAAATTCGTGATTGTAGTTTCGAATTGCTGCCCCACCCGGCTTATTCTCCTGATTTGGCACCTTCGGACTTTCATCTGTTTCCAAACCTAAAAAACACCTCGGTGGCCAGAAATCAGCTAGGTGGAGATTACGTCGAAAAATAAAAATATTTTTGTACGTATTTTATTTTGCTTTCTTGACTAAGCCGCGAACTTTTCAATCCATCCTCGTATTTTAACAGTAGACTGACCCCATAATAATCGAAAGATTTCAATTGAAATTTGTCCGAATTTTGGTGACAAACCCTATATGTAGTAATTACTGCAATGCGAGGATACGACTTATATTTAAAAAATAAATTTTCACTTTCGAATATCGGAAATACTTTTAAATCAGTACCTTACAGAAGAATAGCTTGAACAATTTTTCTCCGTGTTGTAGGAATTTTTCATCCAACAGTCCTATAGTAGATGTCCTGAAGAGGCCTGAATCATTAGGAAACCTAAAAGAAAAACTAACCGATGACTTATCAAATTCATGGAACGAGTTCGTCAGCAAATATGAACCCTTGAAAAGCCTGAACTATTAAAGGACACACCAACCGTCTCCCAGTTCTTAGCTATCAGTTTAGTAACTTTTGTCTCGATAATAAAAGAATGTAAAAAAGGATTTAGAGTAATCAAACCGGATATATTTTCTAAACTAAGATACATATTCCTTACTTCATGCACAGAAACTAAAAAAAGACACGTATATACAGCCAACTTTTTTCGGGCAATCGTCAAGTCTTTAAGTCCCAAGAACCTCTTCTACTTAACCTACCAAAACTGGTGGTTTGTTTTTATTTCTATGCCGATTCGTCTCCCCATCATGCTTTACGCTGAATCTGTCTCCTTTGTACTCTTGTATAACACTGAAATACTGTCCATACCCACACACTGTAGTGGGAATGTCATATTACTACGTTCCTCTTCTCTATAACTCTCTTAAAGAAACTTTGGAGATGTTTAAAATAATCTTTCTAGCACCAAGAACAATTATCCAAGACATTCTATTCCAGGAGGAATCACTACAGACTATTACGTTATGCGGAAGAAAAGCTGTAGCCTGGAGTGATCCGGTTAAAATGGATTTGGTTTAAAACTACTGCAAGGAAACTTGGAGTTTCCGAAACAGAAGTTATGTTATCTGCTTGTGCCATGTGTATTTCTAAATACTGTAGCCAAGTTAACGACAGCATATCAAGTGAACTTCCTATTACTATGCGGAACATTAATTCTCAGTATCTTTTCGCTACTGGTCCGAATATTCGTCCTCAAGATTCTGTAAGCGGCATAATATGCCTGAATCTTCCTATCATTGATCCTGAATCTGACAAAACTCAACTAGACAATATTAAGGAACTAGAAGTTAAATTTAGAACCTCGATAGAGCGACAGGGGTTGTCCCATTTACTTACTTTGCTTCAAACTAAATTTGGAATTTTAACGAATTTCCTTCCATCTACTTTATTGAGTATTTATCTAAAATTTTTGTCCAGAAAATATGCTGTTACTGTAACAGAGGTTAGTAATAAATATCCGAATGTTACTCAAAGAACTTTATGGGGACAGGAAGTTGTTAGCGCAATATACTGGAGACCACCACAGGCAAATACAAGTAAGTATTATACTGGTTGTAGCTTAGCCAAGGGAAAGCTAGGAGGAAAATGCTCCCAAATTGCCCCTATAAATGTAGAAAATACGCCCCTTAGAAAGGGAGATTTTTTTTTCATGGGGTGGTTTTTTTGTGAAAAATGTTCCACTGTAGGTGGGGTACTGGGATTCTTTTATGTAAAAAATCATCTTCTCCCTGTAATGCCTCTTATCAAAAGCATCTGCAGAAGAGTAAAAATAAATAGTTAATCATAAAATCGATAAGTATTCAGGGTTAGGGTAGCATGTACTTCAATGGTTGCCGTAAATAAATATATCAAGAACAATTTACTGTCCAATCAATAGATCGTTAGTAAAAAAATTGTTTAACTTTTATTATAGTTTATCGAACGACACAACGGTAATTTGTAAATAGATCCAAAATCTAATTCTGTTTGGTTAAAATAATGGATTAAATCTTAAAAATACGCTTCAGGACAAAAAATAAAAGCACTTTCCATCCGAAATAAGTTTACACAATGCAATGGTCAAACTTGCGACTATTTAAGCAGTGGAAAGAAAAATTTGCATCTACCAGAACGGCCAAAAATCACTGTACCACCACAGTATCTCTAAGAGTCATCATCATCTTTATTAGCTTATTCCATCCATAGCCGGATGTAAGCCTCCGCAAACTGTCTCCAGTAAGCTTTACTGTTTGTTTTTTCGCATCCAGTCGTGTCCAACTGATCTTTTTATGTCGTCTGTCCATCTTGTCTGTGGTCTACTTCTACATCTTTTCTGTTCTCTAGGCCTCCATTCAACTATATGGCGTGTTCTGTTAGACAAGTCTGCAAAAAAAAATTGAGAGCAGTTTTGGTTTTTTTACGTAATTCTTATGTTTTTTGGGTGTACTGAATCCGAAAATAACTTTCATTTTGTCATAGAACGTCACGTTTTCTGACAATGTAGGTATCTATGTTAAACAAGTTATCATCTTAAAATAAAAGATAAAAGACTAAAAAAATTTTTTTAAATTTATAATTGCGTAACAAAACTTATTTTTTTATCTAAAATACATTCATTAGTAAGCACTAAACACATTTCTTTTTCCCAGTGAGACTCCTTTTGGTACATTTTCGCTTGTAAGAAACATCTGGAAGGTCTCTCTGAAGCGTCCAACAGTAGTCTGCCATCATTGAGACGCTCCATCTTCCTGGTATCTTTTTTCCATCTCCTTAATATCTTGGTAAAATCGTTCACCTTGCTCTTCACTCAGATCTCCTAAATTTTCTGGAAAGTAGTCGAGGTGGGAATGAAGAAAATGTACTTTTAAACTCATTAGGCAACCTAAAGCTTGAAATGCTTTTAACATTCTTTTGACGATTTGTTTGTAGTTAGGGTCTTTGTTATTGCCTAAAAATTTCTCTATGACCTCTTTAAAGGCAATCCACCTTTCTCTTTGAGGATCCGTCATGGTTGTGATGAATTGTGGATCAGCCATAAGCCGTCTAATATCTGGTCCAACGAAAACACCTTCCTTCAACTTTGCCTCCGAGAGGCCTGGAAACTTTGATATTAAGTATTTGAAGCAATTTCCATCTCTTGGAAGTGACTTTACAAATTGCTTCATCAATCCCAGCTTTATGTGAAGCGGTGGTAGAAGAACTTTATGAGGAGGCACCAAAATTTCATGCAGGACGTTCTTTTCGTCAACTTTAAGCTCCCTTGGAGGCCAACACTTTTTGGTCCAGTGATTTGCTCGGTCTCTACTATCCCATAGACACAAAAAGCAAGGGAATTTGGTAAACCCAGATTGTTGTCCGAGCAACATGCCCAAGATTTTTAAATCACCGCACACTTGCCAACCGTGGTCTTTATATTTTAATTTGCAAAGAACCAATTCCCAAGTTCTTGTAGGTTTCCTTGAGGTGTACGGAATGACCGACAGGAATGGAAGCATAGAAACCGCCATTGTGAAGCAGAACTGCTTTAAGGCTTCTTTTTGAAGAATCTATGGAAATACGCCACTGTGCTGGGTCGTATGAGATCTTAAATGTATCCATTAAACCTTCAATATTGGTACAATAAACCAACTCGTCCTCTTGGGCAAAGTAGGAAGTGAACTGCTTCTCACGATATCTAAACCAGGAGGAAGACACTTCCGGCAAAAGTAAGTTCCTGCTTTTGAGCCTTGATCCAAGCAACTTAGCAGCGTTTTTGGGAAAATTCAAGTCTCTTACCAAATCATTTAGCTCGCCCTGGGAAAAGAATTTCGGACTGCTGTCATATTCAAATTGAAAACTTGACTTGTCATCGGGTTCAGGTACAGCACCATCTTCGTCAGAACTTGGAATCTCTTCCAAGGTAGCAGGGGCCTTGGGCACTGGTATTTCGGTCCCATGAGGGATGGGACGAATAGCTGATTGCAAATTGGGGTATGAAATGGACTGCTTCCATTTTGAATTATACCCTTTCACATTACACGAACAAAAGTAACAATCATCACTGTGGTTCTTTTGCTCGCGTCATACCATAAGAATCGCATATCGGAAAGCTTTTTTCTTGCCCTTAAACCAATTTCGAAGGTCTTCAACACGTCGTTTGCAGACTTTATGAGGTGTCCAAACTTTATCCTGATCTCCAAGTTTTAAGCCAAAATACAGACGAATTCACGCACTTCCATACAGATGACATTGCACTATATTGAACCAAGATCTATAAAACAATGACGAGTTAACACGTAATTGTACCGCGCCACTTTCTACACTATCGGAGCGCGCACGTTCTGGTTACAACGTTTATGTTTGTTAATTTAGCTCACACAGGGGGCGTTCTTTATTTAGAAAGTAATGATAGTTATGGCCTGTATACATTTAAAAACAGTAATCAAAATAAAATTGTACCTATTTATTTATGACTTCAAGTTAGCCCAAAAAACCCTTTTTTATAATAAAATTTTGCGTTTTGCAAAATAACCTGACGTTCTGGAATTTTTTGAGTATTTTTTTAGTTTTCAGAACACCTAAATACATAGAAATCAGTTGAAAACATCCAGGCAGCATTTTTGTTGCAGACCTGTGTTATCGTTCATCCTTGGGATGTCCTATTCCACCCTAATATACATATTGTTGAATTATATCTGTCACTTTTGATCTTCTTCGTATCTTAATGTTAGAACTAAAATCTTGAGTCTAATATTTAGCACTCTTCTCTCCATTGCTCTTTGGTTACCTGGAATTTATTTATTATACTTTTATTTAAAGCCCACGTTTCAGTACAATATGTTAATATCGGCAGTACATATTAATCGAATACTCTGGATTTTATTGTATTTGGAATATCCAATTTAAATTTAGATTGTAACCATCCGAAAGCAGACCAAGCTAACGAGACTCTTGTATCCAAGTCAGTCTTTAAATTATTTTTTGATATTTCGATTTTTTGCCCTAAATATATGGATGTTTGTACCTTTCCTATTCTTTCTCTTTCTATTAATAGTTCCTGGCTGTTATCTTCACTTTCGTTGTTCAAATATTTGGTTTTGGTGAAGATTATTTTTATACCTATTTCTCGAGATTTGTTATTTACTTTAATTTTTTTTAATTTAAGAGTACTAATAAAAAATTTCGACAAAGTTCTAAAATATTCTCCATAAAGTGTAGACTAGGCGAAAATTATCGCTAGTACATTATGTTTGATAACATAGGCCGGCAAATTTTTTACCCAGAAACCGGAATATACTTTTCCAAAGGTTTTTGACGCGCTAAATTCGAATCCGAGGTCAGAATTTCTCTGATGGCTCCGGTTTTCGAGATATTCTAACGTAAAAGTCCGAAAATCACGTTTTTTTCGAGATATTTGAGGTTATGTTACATCGAAAGATATTTTTTTTTTATAAAACCATTAATGGAGTCCGAAAGAACTACTCTTCCTCTTCAAAACGTATTTGGATTTGTCTGGATATCTTTTTTTTTTTATCTTTGAGAAATCGTATGTTGAATTTAAGTAGTTTGACTTATTTCTCGATTTTTGGAAAATGGCATCGAGTAAATACAATTCTTCGACTTATTAACTTTTCTATTTGTTTATTAAACTCAAAATAAGTCTAATTTGAAGCATCCTTCACCATGAATTAACAGTCGTTACAAAAGTTAATGCGTCGAAGAATTGTATTTATTCGATGCTTTTCATTTTCCAAAAATCGAGAAGTAAATCGAAATACTTAATTTCAACATACGATTTCTCAAAGATGAAAAAAGATATCAGGACAAATTCAAATGCGTTTTGAAGAGGAAGAGTAGTTCTTTCGGACCCCATCAATGGTTTGATTAAAAAGAATTACCTTTCGATGTAACATCACCTCAAATATGTCGCAAAACCGTGATTTTCGCACTTTTAGGTTAGAATATCTCGAAAACCGGAGCCATCAGAGAAATTCTGACCTCGAATTCAGCGCGTCAAAAACCTTCGGAAAAGTATATTCTGGTTTCTGGGTAAAAGGTTTGGCCAAATTTTGTCGGCCTATTTGACTTAAGTTGGGAATGTGGAATCTTTGGCACAATGATACTACTCAGTATATATCACCACTACACCAAACACTTTATTTTTGAACTCGACGCGCGTTTCGCTAACCATGTTAGCTTCATCAGGAGCGATGATTGCTTAAAGCTAAACTACAAATCTACCCTATTTATACTTAGCCTAACCCTTGAATTACTCAGGCGGAACTAATGGCATAGGCAAGGCCATCAGTTCCGGTCAAGTAACCAGTAGAGGGGACTATAAGGAATAGGCCCTCTGTCTTTATTTAAACAACTTTTACTTTTTATTTTCCATACTTTCGTATGCGTTCAACAATCTTCTGTCAGATACATTTTTTATTAATCTTAGATTATCTAATGTTACAATATGATCAGCTTCAAGGGCATGTTCGGCAATGATAGACTTTTCTGTTCTACTGTATTTTAAGTGTGCTAAATATTCTTTAAATCGTGTTTTAATTGACCTTTTAGTTTGCCCAACATACTTTTTGTCACAATCATTACAACTAATTTCATAAATTCCACTTTTCTCATAATTAGGAATCTTATCTTTGGAATTTCCTAAGATATTCCTCAGATTCTCTGATGACTTATAGACTAAGGTGAGGCCTACCTTATTAAATACCTTATTGAGTCCCTTGCTATATTTTGGATTATAGGGTACGGAGACATACTTGGTGTTATTTTCTTCGCGTGAAAAAAAGGTGGAATTCTGCATATTAACTTATGTCTATTTATTAGCTTATTTACTAACTCATCGTCATAACCATTAACTCTAGTTATATTTCTAATACGATTCCTTTCTTTATTAAATTTACTCTATTCAGAGGGAAAGTGACCAAGAGTAAACTTTAATCAAGTACAGTAGAACAGAAAAGTTTAGCATTGCCGAACATGCCCTTGAAGCTGATCATATTGTAACATTAGATAATCTAAGATTAATAAAAAATGGATCTGATAGAAGATTGTTGAACGCATACGAAAGTATGGAAATTATAAAATGTAAAAGTAGTTTAAATAAAGACAGAGGGCCTATTCCTTATAGTCCCCTCTACTAGTTACTTGACCGGAACTGATGGCCTTGCCTATGCCATTAGTTCCGCCTGAGTAATTCAAGTGTCAGGCTAAGTATAACTAGGGTAGATTTGTAGTTTAGCTTTAGTCAATCATCGCTCCTGATGAAGCTAACATGGGCATCGAGTGCAAAAATAAAGTGTTTGGTGTAGTGGTGATATATACTGAGTAGTGGCCAATTTGACTTGACAATATGGTGGAGATTTTTTTCGTGGGAAGTTGTGAATTAACCGGGACTAAGAGCTACGAAATATCAGGATGTGTTCGGTGCAGTAACACGCTCATATGATTTCCAGTACATTATTGCTTTAAGCATTAGGCCAGTCACAGATAAAATAAATATCCATGACGACTAGTGTCCAACGAGACAAAATAATTTTATTTTATTTGTTTATAAAAGATGTCTCGCTTTTTATATATTCTTGATAATTCTTATATTGAAGATGAATATGTGACTGCATTCTTACAATAGTTCAGCAATGACGATACGGAACACTAAATGTGCAAGTCCGACTTACCGGTTTTTTTTACGTTCA
>JAHKBH010003818.1:0-10000 GCA_019049505.1 Pachyrhynchus sulphureomaculatus
TGTTGATGAAATTTATTACTAGGCTTTACATTATCCGCAGCTAATAGCATTGAAAAATGGTATTGACGTCAATAAATTCAAAAATTTCTGCATTGAAACAGCCAAGAAACAGTAGAGAAGTACCCGTGGTACCGAATGCCTTCATTGTGTCATGTGTCACACACAACACACGGGATACTTTGCGACTCTATCTCCACGTGTTGTAATGCAAAAAAAGTCTGTAAATTTCAGGAGGCATATCTTTTCGTTGTAGCCTTAAAACCTCGTAAAAGATTCAAATCAAAAAATTATCAGATTCCTTGAAATTGCGTGACGAGACTCACTTTATTGCCTAAAAACGGTGTTTTTGGTGCTGAAAAAAAAGGAATATATATGATAGATTATAAAAATCATAGTAAATAATCAAAAATCCACCCAAACAGATCGATAGAGAAATCAAAAACGAAGATTAGAAAAAAAAATATGAGATTCCTTGAAAATTTCGTGACTGAGGCTTAGTTTATTGCCTAAAAAGGTGTTTTTTTTGGACTACTAAAGCCAATATATATATATTGATAAATTAGTAAATTTTCAAAATTCGCTCAGACAGATCGACAGAGAAATCAAACGAAGATATTAAGAAAATATTCCTGAAAAATTTTTATTCTTTGAAAATTGATTGCGCCAGAAAATAATATTAGTAAAAAAAAATACGTATTGGTCACCCATATGTGCGCGGCGTACTGCTAGTGGTAACTTAAACGTTGTGTACATGAGGTATACGAGGCCTGGTTTGAAAAGTCCATGCAAAGTCCTGAGAGATGGCACCAACCCGTCGGCGCGTATTCGAGGTCATGTTTAGTTAGTAGCATCTCTGATGAACGCCACACCAAGTTTTCAGCCATATTGTCTATTTCTTTGAGTTTTGGGCATTTCGTGTGAATCAAGGAAGTTCGATGATTTCAAGAAAGGGACAAAAAGAATTTTCGTTGTGGTGAATTAAACATTATTTTAAAATAAAAGGCAAAACGCCTCAGGAGACTCAAAGACGAAGCTTGATAAGACGGCCTTATGGTGACCGACTCCTGCACCTTCGATAAATAATTAGAACAGTAATTAATAAGAGTGGTTTCTCAATCAATTTCGGAACTGGCCATATGGAGGCACAAGTGACGCGTGAAACGTTGTCTGACGGCTCCGCCTCGGTGGAGGATTAACGGAACACTCACTAGAAACTCATTGAAAATCACAAATCCATGATATGGTGGATGGATGACAGGAGAGAGTTAAGGTGGCGTGACGGAAATGGCCAGAATTGCTTAAACATAGTGCACAACAATATCTCCTAGTGGGCCCCATCTCGACGCTGAAACGGCAAGGTCTACTCTATATTTTGCAGTGGATAACATATTGGGACATGAAGCGTGTGGAGGTAAGCGTCCAAATCATCGCAAGATGGGGTGGCCCGCGATTTTTTTGCACACGCGTTGAAGTACCAGAACAACGGGGATCGTCAATGTGAAGTGTGACAAAGGATGGTTTGCAGTCTTGTTCATCCAGAAGAACTCCGGTAAGGGACTTTTAAAGCGTCGACATTTTCGTCACTGTAAGGATGAAACAGTGGATACATTACTATATACTCCTGATGAACCAAACAACAATCTAAACAATATGGGTTACCAAGGGGGAATCTCACAACCAAAAAAAAGTGCCGACGGGCGGAAGACCGTTTCCTTCGGCCGGAAAGGTTATGGCGACTGTCTTTTTGGGATTCGCAAGGGATAATCCTCATCGACTATCTGGAAAAGGGTAAAACTATTAGCAGGTGAATATTATTTCATCGTTATTGGCACCGTTTTGAAAACCGAGCTGCAAGAAAAACGGTGGCCTTGCGATTGAGCACGAAAGGTCACAAGAAAGTCCTTTTTCCATGCACGAACAACGCACCAGCTTACACACCCTCAGCAGTTGTGGTCGCAAAATTAATGGAAATAGGGATTCCCAACTCGTTTCAACTAATCTCCCTTATTTCGTCCAGATTTTGGCTCCCTCGGACTACCATTTGTTCCCCAATTTGAAGAAATGGCTGGCGGGGGGACATACGTTTTTAATTCAAATGAGGAGGTGGATTGCAGACACTAATGGATATTTTTGGCAGACTTGGACAAAGCCTATTAATTCGAAGGTATCACACAACAACTCCAACATCGTTTGGCACGAAGTGTATAAGCCTAAAAGGAGACTAATGTTGAAAAAATAAAAAAGGTTTACAACCCAAAAAAACACTTAAGTAGTTTTTATTTTTGCACGACTTTATTCAACAAAACCAGCGCCTCGTATTTTGGCCATTTCCGATAAACGACTTTCTTGGCAGTAACCGATTTATTATTTTCTTAAAAAAATCGACTGCTTTTCAGTATATTTTAGTATAGTATTTCTATTTTTTGTTTTACTGGAAAAAATTGTGGTTGTAAAAAAACCACAGTTCGATTTTATCCTAAAGTACAGGCAACTTAATACTTTTGTTTTAATTATATTTATTGATTGTCACATTCATATTCTCCTCTTCCTCTCTCTCGCGCTTTCCATACATTTCTCTTTCTCACTATACCTATATACCTCATTTACCTCCTATTTACATCCTTTGTTTGTTTAAAGTTTAGTTCTTTGAGTTATTATCAAGTTTTGTGTATATTATTACAATGACCATAAAAAAGAAGTTTATTAATATTTTGGCGGTGCTACCGGCTAAAAACTTATCCCTAATTTAAACTGTAAATATAGAGCCTCTGAAATTTTAGCCCAAGAAATATCAAGGTGTTAAAGTCAAAATTGTTAACATCAGTGTATTTTAAATTTTACACGAATAAAAACATAATTGTATGTTGAAACATTAGTTTTTGGTTTTAATTGCATAGATACGTAGAACTGACAATACGTACAAACTTAAACCACGTGCGACCACCGTAGAGACTAGTAAACCCAAGTTATGAGCAATTAAAAGACGTTTAAAATGAACAGAGGCCAAATTTCAAACTTAATGTGTACTTTTCGTTGCATGCGTTACTTTTTTCAAGGAGAGATATTCTGGATCGACAATTATGAACAAATTTTAGACCACGTGCAATCATAGATTATCAAGGAAAGTCAAGTTATGAGTAATTAAAAGAGGTAGAAAATTCAAAAATTGGCCAATATTTGTATTTAATGATTAACTTTTTGTGGTGCAACCTTATCTTTTGACATATAAATTGCGTAAATATTCAGGGGCTAACAATTTTGAATAATCTAAGACCATATAAGACAATGCTCGACTACTTAAACTTTAATTAGGAGGGAGCCAGAATTAAAGACATGAAATGCAGATATAGGGCCAAATTTTATATTTTATGGTTTTCTTGCGCATCTTATTTTTTGGAGGTACAAATTGCATAGATACGAGTATGCAGGACTGATAATTACACAGGTCAACATTTGATCTAAAAAAAAACACTCGGAGCGATATGGTCCTTATGGGGTTTTTGGGGTCGCCTGATTACGATGAGCGGTTGGTTAACCTTCATCACATCAGATTCAAGTCATTTGAAGGTCAAATAGAGAAAAAACCGTATGGGAAAAAATCTGAAAAAATTCATGCATATGTTTTTGAGGTATCTGAGTGCGAATCCGTAGTTTGTACGAAAACGGACGACGTTGACCTTACCGCGACGTAACGCCTTTTCCCAGAGGTCATTTGAAGGTCATTTGAACGTCAAATGGAGAAAAAAAACGTAGGAAAAATCTGAAAAATTTCATGCGTATTTTTTGAGGTCCCTGAGTCCGAATCCGTATTTTATTTGACCTTACGCCTTTTCCCAGAGGTCATTTGAAGGTCATTTGAAGGTCAAATAGAGAAAAAATCGTGGAAAAAATCTGAAAAAATTCATCTATTATTTTTTCAGATCATTCAGTTCAAATCCTGCATGATCTTATGCTCAAAAGATATACGGTGGTCATTTTAAGTATCTTCGTATATATATTTGGAGTTTTACTTTGACAATAAAATGCTTCTTCATTCCTCGCGAAATTATTTAATCTCTTCTTTTTTATAAATTTAGCTCAGTCTCGCTTTAAACTCCATTATTAAGGTGGTAGTTTTGCACCCAGGGCACCTCACCGTGGTGACGGTGGGCAACGGAGTTGTCTCACTATCTGGCGAAGTCCCTGGGGTTACGGCGTTTATGCCGTCATGGCAACTACTCCTAAAAAAATTACGAGACAGGGTCCCGGAAACCAGAATCGGCGGCTGGTCAGGGTGGGAAAGCGGGCCAGCAGGCGTCGTCATCATGCGACCGTAGCTCTACATTGGTGGGAAACTTGGCCTCTGTAGAGTCAAATGCTACAAGAAATTCGTCATGTTCCATTAAACTCGACAATTTTTGTGTTGTTTGTGGGAGTATATTCCACAAAAGAAATTCATGTTTTCAGATTCGTTAAAAGTAAAAATATCACCAAATTTATCATATTGATACAAACTCATTGGATAACTCTTACACATACACCAAAATCTATATGTCATAAATGCCGCAATGTTCTATATAGAATTAACAACCAGGTATTTTCTCCGCCAATGATATGTAAGACCCCCAACAGACCATACCACCGACTGTTACTTCTGCTTAACAAACTTGAAAGGGTACAACCTCGAAAGAATAAGGATTCTATTTCATATGCACGTGTAACATCTGTGACTTTACCATGTTCGTATTGAAACAAATTCTGATCATATCATGGAAATTAATGAATTGGGACAAGAAGTGGTAACTGATGAAGATATGCCAGAATGAAACATTCGAACACGAAGAAAGAGAAAATTTCAGCACAGAAGAATCAGATGTTGAGGAAAATTATATATCGGAAGCCGAAACATTTAATCAAAACGAATTAAGTGCTCTGTGCAGAGACTTGGGACTCTCGAAAGATAGATTAGAGCTTTTAGCATCTAGACTAAAAGAAAAAAATTGTCTATCCACAGGAACAAAAATTTCTGTCTATCGTTCGAGAGAGAACGTCCATTCAGAAATTATTTTACTAAAATGAATAATCTAGTCTATTGCCATAATATTGAAGGGTTAGTGCAAGAATACGGTATAGAATACACAGCAAGTGATTGGCGACTGTTTATAGATTCTTCAAAAAGAAGCTTAAAAAGCTATCTTATTACATAATGGAAATATTTATGCCCCTTTACCAGTCGCTCATTCTGTTGTATTAGATGAAGAATACCATAATTTGAGTTGCTGTTGCAAAAATTGAATTACGATCAAAACCAGTGGAACTTTATGGGGACTTAAAGATATTTACAATATTACTGGACAGCAATCTGGAAACACTTCTTATCCGTGCTTTATTTGTGAGTAGAATAGTCGGCTCGCTCGAGATGAGAATTATGTGAGGAAAGACTGGCCGTTGAGACAAGAATTAATTCCAGGTGAAAAAAAAAAACATCATAGGTCCAAGTTTGATATCAACCAATAAGGTCCTACTTCCACCTTTGCATATCAAACTAGGTATTGCAAAGCAACTTGTCAAGGCCATGAGCCGAAACGAAAGTCCTGCTTTCATGCATTATATTTTTAAAGTGCTACCTAATCTTTCTGAAGCTAAAATAAAAGAGGGCATATTTACTGGACCACAAATAAGAGACCTCCTAAAAAATGATGCATTTGAGAGGAAAATGAATGCCAAAGAAAAAGCAGCATGGCAAAGTTTTAGAGAGGTGACGACTAAATTTTTGGAAATCATATAGACTCTAATTACAAAAATATTGTTGGAAATTTAGTACAAAATTATAAAGAAATGGGGTGTTTAATGAGTCTGAAACTGCATTTTTCTCCATTCACACCTTGATTGGTTCCCTGAAAATCTCGGAGATTTTAGCGAAGAACATGGAGAAAAGGATGCACCAAGACTTGACTGAATTTGAAAAAAGGTATCAAGGTGTTTGGGGGATAAACATGTTGGCAGATTATTGCTGGAGCCTGAAAGCGAGAATCAAATAAATCTCATAAAAGAAAGGCAAGTCGAAGATCATTTCACGAGAAACGAAAGCGTTCTCGTTTAGAGTAGTACTTCAAACACGCTTTGATAAATACTAAAAGAAGCAAACTCTTATGCTTAATTCATATTAAATACTGACTGGCTTCTACTTGGACACTCGAGACTCTTTACGAAGTATGAGCCGAATCATTTTTAGTAGTTAACTTACGCATTGAGGTATTATATAAGACAATATGAAGTATAAAGTAGATATAAGGATTACTGTACAAGTAAGTTATTGGGTTCAAAGGTATTGGGTATTAGAGTTTCTTTGTCGACAAGGATTAAATATTGAAGTATACAGATTAAGGGTTACTTGATAACAAGGTTGTTCAACATTAGAATTATTAATTTGAAATGTATTGGGAATTGAGTTATAAAACGAAATTTTAATATAACATAACGCACAATGTTTCATTTATACCTCAAGAAACACAGTCGGCGGGCTGGACTTTAAATTACTAGATATATGAAACGAACATCGAGAGTACAAAAATTAGGTCAATTTTTTTTTTTTTAGATTTTAAAAGTCTATTTCACAGTCACAAAACTAGTCAAAATATTTGTATAGTCTATTTTTGATATGAACAATATTTTAAGTTTTTACTAATAAGTACCTTAAACAGTATTAAAACATTTGCTTGCATCAGTCTACCTGCCATTATTTAGCTATAATTCAAATATTAATTCCCTTGTAGTGACCGAGCAGCATAAAAGACATTTTTGATTGTGATATATTAACGTAAATGTAAAATGATATGTATAAGATATAATCAATAAAAATGTACCGTAAATTAACCTCTGTATGCTTTGCAAGTGTACGATAAAAACAAAATTAAATTTAACAACGTAAAATGACCATATATATTTTTCAAATAAACATAAACTGATGATGAAATGACCTATAATGACCTCTGAAAGGCGGCTTGAGTCAAACAAACTACGGGTTCGGACTCAGGGACCTCAAAAACATACGCATGAATTTTTTCAGATTTTTTCCACGATTTTTTCTCTATTTGACCTTCAAATTACCTCTGGTAAAAGGCGTAAGGTCAAACAAACTACGGATTCGGACTCAGGGACCTCAAAAACATAAGCATAAATTTTTTCAGATTTTTCCTACGGTTTTTTCTCTATTTGACCTTTAAATGACCTTCAAATGACCTCTAGGAAAAGGCATAAGGTCAAACAAACTACGGATTTGGGACTCAGGGACCTCAAAAACATAAACGCATGAAATTTTTCAGATTTTTCCTACGGTTTTTTCTCTGTTTGACCTTTAAATGACCTTGAATCTGATGTGATGAAGGTTAACCAACCCGCTCATCGTAATCAGCGAGCGACCCCCAAAACCCCATAATGACCATACTGCTCCGAGTTTTTTTTTTAGATCAAATGTTGACCTGTGTTATGGACAAGTTTAGACCACGTACAGCCATGAGCGACCAAGTAAAGTCTAGTTATGATCAATTAAAGACTTATAAAATTAAAAAATGAGCTACTATTTATATTTTTATTTATTTATATTATATTTATATAGGCTACTAAAATAGCAGACAGGAAAACGCTCGTTTCGTTTTAGAATGTAATTACTTTAATATATTGTCCCTTGAGGCCTTAGGTTAAGTTAGGTCATAAATAAATAATATAAATAGTAGCCTATTTTTGAATTTTGTACGTCTTTTAATTGATCATAACTTGACTTAACTTGTGCGTAACAAAAAGTAGCCACTATATACGAAATTTAGCCTATTTGTGCATTTTAAATGTCTTTTAATTGCTCATAACTTCAGTTGACTTGGTCGTTCATAGTTGCAGTGACCTAAGATTATTTGAAAGTGCTAGTCCTGATTATCTATGCAATTTATTCCTCAAAAAAATACTGTGTGCAACGCAAAAAGTAACCATTAAGTTTTTGAAATGTTGGCTTACTTGCTCTTTTTAAACGTCTTTTAATTGCTCATAACTTGGGTTTACTTGGTCGCTCGTGGCCGTACGCGATCTAAATTTGTACACAATTGTCAGTTTTACATATCTATGCAATTGAAACCTCAAAAAAAGTAATGGTTTTCGACGTACAATTATGTTTTTATTCTGCAAAATATACAATTCAGTGTTTGTTACCAACAAAAATTGACTTTAGCACCCTCTAAACTTTAATATTTTTGGACCAAAATTTCAGAGATCTCTATTTACACATAATAGAAAGGTTTTAGCTTGAAGCACCACCAAATATATAAACTTTTTTTGTGGCCAGTCTAATGTATTATACGTAGATATATTTCTAGGTTTGTACTATATTTTACACAAGTCACATGGTATTTTTTTTTTTAATAATTTTTTATTTATACCGTATACACGCGACACTGCACTATTTTACATCTTTATTTACACTAGACAATTCTCTTCGAGTTTATATTTCTCTATTCTACATAATTTGTTAGCTGACTGCTATATTTAACTTATATTAGTTACCTTTCCATGTTTTCCATGGTGTAATATCGAACTGTTAACACCCAATATACGAGTATAGAATATTGTGATTCTTGCCTGCAAAATATTTCATAACATTTATTTATTATAATATTTTTTCTAACTGTAATACTGTACTGTATTCTATAGTGTGTACACGAGGCGTAACTCGTGAAATGCATCTTAAAAAACAATGTACGCTGCGTACATTGTTTTAATGGGCGGAGCGAAACTACGTCGTTAACGAATCTATGATTTGACATTAAAAACAAAATGAACAGTACACTTAAGTGTATATCTTCCCTTAGGCCATACACAATGCCGTCCCTTGATAAATATATATTGAATTATAAGAAGATTTTTTGCGACAAAGAACCCTTTTCATGCAATGGAACTTTAAGAACTTTGACCCCATTTAAAAAATCGATAAACGGAAGCGTGAAGATTTTTACAAAAGAGTACCCCCTACAATAGAAGTTCTGGTTCCAAGGAGGCGCTATTTTGTTCTGCTTTGCCTCGGTCTTATTCAATGTTCTAATGTAGAAAAAATAAATATCCCTGAAGATGTTTCGTGCAATTGGAGGCGAAATGTCGAACGGCTAGCCCAGTTTGAGATGGTCTAATCTCAAGGCCAAGAATCTGTCTTATAACAAAAACCTAAAAAAAAATTATTCCATGTAGCCCTAATTGATATTTACAGATACTGGTTATTATTATTATAAAATATATTTCCACTCTCCAATATATATATATATATAAATTACCTATTAAAATTTTTTCTTATTATGATATTATATAATAATTTATTGTAGAGTGATAAGTAATTGTTTTAAAATATAATAATTTTTTATATATTAAATTGGTTTAGGGTCTATTTCTTCCTTTATTATTGAGATTCGCTATTTTTTATTTAACAGCTATATGGAGGCAAAATAAAAAGGAAATAACAAATAGGTTTTTCACTAACCTAAATGGTAAACGATTTTTTGATGTACCTTAAATCGGTACCTTATTGGTTGGTTATATTTTTGTATAATTCATTTAGGTAATTTCATTTAACTTTAAAGGTGCTGTGTATAATATACATACATAAAATAAATAAATGAACCTTGAATGTGCAACGAATCTCCATATAAAATATTCTAAGTTGTCCGTGACACATTTAAAACTTAACCAACTGTATCAATGACACAATCTATCCACACTTTGTTGTACACTTTTTGCAAATTTCTTACCCACTCAGTACATTTCTCTTTAAAAAAACGTTGACCTTTACGACAACTTATCCCGTAATTGGTAAACATTCACAGAAAAGAAAACACGGGAATCTCGGCATAAATGAGAAGGAGTCGCATTTGACCTTCGTCTAATTTAGGATTTCGATATTGCCGAGTGCAGCGTTCATCATTCATGACATTATTTCTATAGAGTCGATTTTTTCCTTATCATTGAGATCTTCTATTTAAGGTGA
>JAHKBH010000380.1:0-23000 GCA_019049505.1 Pachyrhynchus sulphureomaculatus
TGGGGAACGTTTAATGATTAGTAAGAAAAATACACGAAACATTCCAATAATGACCAGTATAAAACCATCATTATTAAAACTCTAACAGATTCTGCCTCAGGGATACTAAAACAATCCTTAAAACTATTTTCCAACCTCCAATAAAAATAGTACTTCGAAAATGCTTGTATAAGCAATTCTTAGCCTTTATTAGCCATATTCTTAAAATGGTCTACCCCATAAATTCTGACAATTATACAATTAAATGACTGTCAAATAACGTGGGTAATTCATCGGCAGTAATAGCTCGGCCGGCGGCACACATAACCTCAAACTTAATTATTTGAACAACGGCGGTTCATTCCGGCTCATAAACTGCGGAGATGCACCTCGTAAAATATGAACCGCGCCGAACTGAGCGTCGCAAAAACTCTAATTGCAAATTGGCTCGACGTTGCAAATCCCAAACCAGGGTCGGACTTTAATTTTTTTATTAATATGTATATATGTTGTAACATTCATTTTTTCCTAGATTTTAAGAGTATGTAATGTTACTGATTTTTCGCTTTATATTGTACTTCTTTTCATTTTTGTATCGAGCAGTGTATTTCACAGATCACTTGTGGTACAGCGTGCAGTGCGGGTTGCCGACCGAATCCATCGAATTTGTAGTACGCCGGGATTGGTGAAATGTTTGTTTCCGGAGTTTGGTTCCGGCGTCGCCATTTTAGAGACGTAGTTCTCACGGCTTATTTAAGGGTCCGGACAACGCACATCTTGGCTTACTTCCACCGAGCCGCCAAGAGGCTTACTTCCACCGAGCCGCCAACAGGCTTACTTCCACCGAGCCGCCAAGAGGCTTACTTCCACCGAGCCGCCAACAGGCTTACTTCGACCGAGCCGCCAAGAGGCTTACTTCCACCGAGCCGCCAAGGGGTTTACTTCGACCAAGCCGCAGTAGAGGCTTCTGGCAATATTTACGAGAGCCAAGTTAAGCACGAGTTTTTTTTAAACGTTAAGCCGTAGTGGGCTTTGTGTGTTTTCTACATGGAGTAGCCAAAGTAGGCTCTTCTCATAAAGTGATGTGTGAAATCGGTTTTGTGTTCCATTGAAGGCCTAGAAGCCCATAGGAAAAACCGTAAGTCACCAGAACATACATCAATAGATCTATTTCCCGCAAATAAGTGTTTTTAACATCAATTTGAACTGATAAATCGTGAAGTGAATATCACGACTCTTCGATTTCGGGTGTAGTAAAGTTTTAGAAGTAAAATGTCTGATTTAGGAACTCTACTCTTAATAACTACTTTTTAGGCTAGAATTTTTGTAATTCTTAAAACTGCAAGGGTTAGAACTTTTATTTTAAATCATGAATAAATTTTCTTTTTGTGGATTAAAGCTAGTGTTTCACTGTACACCTATCTTTCTTTTCAGGATAAGGACGGTTGTACCAAACTGATTTTTTTATTTAATAACTGTATAACATTTCAGTATTTTTTCATTTTTTAGCTGAAAATTAGATCCTTTCTATTTTAAAATGAATGGTGCCCAAAAATTCGTACAACTAAAGCTTTTTAAAAATAGAAAATAATTCCAAAAAGACGTACAACAATTATCTCTTACCCATATCTCTCTACCAAGGAAAACTGAGCTAGTGTTTGTTTAATTTCTTTAGTTCTTTTAAAATCATTATTCACTCAATTCATTCTCAGAAATTAAAAAGAGGTTGCAAGAAAATTGCGCCCAAGCGTGGAAAAAACAATTTTCACAGGGTACAAAATGACGCCTCAAAAAGCGGGCAAATTACACAAGTTACAATGTTATCTTTTTTAGTTTAAAACCTTATGCTTATATATATATATATATATATATATATATATATATATATATATATATATATATATATATATATGTATATAAATAGGGTAAGTCCGGGATATACGCCCCAGCAGGATAGACGCCTCAGTACATTTATGTGAAATGTAAGGCGCGTAAACAAAAGAATGCCTTATAATACGAACGCGCCCCTCTCTCCCTCAATCTACCACAAAGCGTTTGCGCGTGCGGTTGTGAGGAGCACTAATGGCAGTGAAGAGCCAAACAGTCGAGATTTTACTTTGTGGATGATTTTCGGCCCTCTATAACTTTGGAGTTAACATGTAAGTTTATTTTATTTTTACATCTGAATAAGGAGTAGGGTATGTAGATTATTATTAATTACATTTTTAGGATAAAAATAAACGTTTTTTTTTTTTGTCGAAGGCATCTATCTGTGAAAAGGGATATATGCCCCGATATGTTTTGGGGTAGTCGCCCCTAAGAGCATCTATCCCTACTTCACTTTAATGCATGCTGGCTTTAAGGGCATCTATCCCTTGCCGTATTTAAGTGTATGTTATATGATTCAGATTGGAAATGCCCTGTAAATACAAGCGCAAAGCCGGCGTCCAACCGCGTGTCATTACTTGGACCGAGGACACATTGGCTGCAGCTATAGTAGAAATGCAAGATAAACGACTTAGCGTCAATGATATAGCAAAAAGACACGGAATACCATCTAGGACGTTACGTCACCGGTTTGCTACACAAAATAAGAAAATAATACCATTAGGTAGGTACCTACTTTTATGATTACACTTTCACATTTATAATAATATTGCTTCGGATTGAGAATACTTACCTACCTCGTATAATTATGGGCAGGTAGTATTTTTTTTTTAAATTTTACCTAACTAATACCTACAATTTTTTTAGGAAAAACATTCAACTCTTGGATTTGAAAATGAATGTCGGCTGGTCACTCATATTCAGAAGCTAGAACGATCCGGGTTTCCTCCTGACAGAAAAACCGTTCGTGCTTATCAATTTGCAGAAAAGTTGAAAAATAAAACATGATTTTAACACAGAGAGAAAATTGGCTGGAACTGATTGGCTTCAGAGCTTTTTAGAAAGGATCCTATTTTATCTATTAGACAGGCCGAAGGTCTCTCAGTCTCACGTGCATTGGCTCTAAGCATGGAAGAAATCAATGGCTTCTATGAGTTACTGACAAAAGTTCTGGAAGAAAATGACCTTTTGGATAAACCAGATCGAATTTTTAACATGGACGAGACTAGTATTCAAATGAACAACAAAGTAGGTAAAGTTCCAGCTACTAAAGGAATGAGATCCGTTCACTCTATAACTTCCGAGTGAAAAAGGTTGAAACATTGATAGTCGTAGCTTGCTGTAATGCAGTGGGTAATTTTCTCCCTCCAGTTGAGATAATCAAAGTAGTTCATAAAAAAGATGAGTTTATGGACGGTCTACCTCCTGGTTCAAAAGTCTTTATGAATAGAAAAAACTGCCTATATAAAACGCAGAGTTATTTCTGAAATGGGCTGAGGGAGAATTTTATCCCAATGAAACCTCAGGAAAAGTTTTATTCATTTTGGATGGCTACAGCTCACATTCTTCTGCCGTTGATATGCTAGAAATAGCAAAGGATAATGACATTATCCTTTTTTGCTTACCCAGCCATACAACTTCCGCACTCCAACCTCTAGACAGAGCGGTGTTTAAGCCATTCAAAACCTTCTTTACTGCTGAAACTAATCTCCATATGCGAACAAACCCACAGAAAAGAATCAACCGCCAACAGTCCGGAAAAACTGATTGGAAGAGCATGGATTAGAGCGACAACTCCCGCCAACGCTATAGCAGAGTTTAGAGGCAGTGGAATATATCCACTTAATTATAAATGCTATACCAGAAAGTGAATTTTTGATAGAAAACAATGCAGATACAACAAATAAAAATCCAGCTGAAATTCCGAGCACCTCAAATACGACACCAGATATCCATGACTGTGACTCTCCGAGTACCATTGATGATTATAATCTTGAAATGGAAAGACAGTCAGGAACGAGTCTACAGAGACCACAAATTGATTTAATAGAACTAGTTGAGGTGGCAGCTGATTGTTGTTACAGACAACACAGCAGTCACAGCAAATTTGGCAGATGAAAACGATCCAGAACCTACAGATAATTTGGTTGATGCAGACAATCCGGCAGTTACAAATAATACAGTAGATGCAGACAATCCGTCAGTTATTGGTGATATTGCTACTTCTACGGAAAAAAGAAACTCCATTGAAATTGCTTTATGAATCATTACGAATTCCTACGCTTCCGATGCCCTTTTCAAAAAGGGGTAAACAAGGTGCTGCAGTACTGAATTCCGATTCTAAAATAACGGAGAAAAAAAAAGGGAAAGCTGCAAAAGGCATACCAGTGAAAAGAAGCAAAAAAGATCAGCAAGAAGATAAAGAAAAAAAGTTAATTTGAAAAGAACCAAAGCTAAGACGCAAAAAAGAAATAATTCACATGATTATAAGTCAAGCGATACAGATATTACTGAGGATAGTATCGAAAGTGATAAAAATGAAAAAGAAAACAACAAAAAGAATAGCATTGAAAAAGAAAGAAAGGATAAAGACAAAATCAAAAGAAAACTGAGGAAGCGAACAGCTATGAAATTTTACAGTTCTAGTGAAGATGATAATAAAGAGAATGAGAACAGTAGTTTTGAAGTTTAAGAAATAAAAAAACAAAGAGAAAGAAACAAAAACACGACAAAACTTATTCCAAAATCAAGGAAATATTCAAAAAGGCCAAGCCTGCTTTAATATATAGTTCAGGTTAGGATGGGAGTAGATGATAAGAATCTAGATGAGGATTATTGCGTGGAATGTCTTGACTCTTATAGTAACACCAAATCCAAAGTAGATTGGATCCGTTGTGTTATGTCCCAAAAGTGGCTCCACAAAACATGCACATTATATCGCAATTATTTCAACAAATGTGGGCGAATGAAGATTACTGCTGCCAAAACGGCTAAATAGTTTTGCAGTTTTTGATATGATTATATTTTTGTACCTAAAATAATTGATCTCTTTAGTATTTTAATTGAAATGCTTATTTTTGTCTATGTTAAGCAGTAACATCATCCCATGATGCAGTTTTTAAGATGATTATGTTTATTTTTGTCTATGTTTTTGTACCTAAAATAATTGATCTCTATAGTATTTTTAATTAAAATGTTTATTTTTGTCTATGTTTAGTAAACTAGTAATCATCATCTTAAATAATTGAAAAAAACGTTTTTTTGTTTACGTTTCTTGTAAAATACGTTCATTAACACCCAACTACTGTTTTTAATTGTTTGACACATACGGTCAAGACACGGTCATCATTATTGTCTATACTCTGCAATATATCCAAACCTGAATAAATTTTTGAAAGTGCATTTTTGTTTTTCCCCTGAAGATAAAACTTTCTCTTCTACTTGTTCTTCCTCATCGTAGATAGGATTATTCTGTAACTCGATCAGATCTTCATTGCTAATAGGATCGTCGTGCTTTTGCTACAAGTTTCTACGTGATCTTCTACCGTGACATCTTCAAGTTTCAGACCCCTCAATCATTGCAGCAATGTCTTCAAGCACTTGTCTCTGCATCTGGACAATTCGTTTCTAGGTGCTTCCACTACAGTCTGGCCAAAGATTACGCCACACCCCATTTCATACAACTCCATTTTAACTTCCTTCCAAGCCTCTTCTATGTTGTGAATAGACTTCATAATGTTTGTATGACTTCCACCACTCTCGCATAGACTGTCTTCCTTCCCCGTCAGTTTCATGAATTAGTTGGCTAAAAGTGCGGCGATGGTAATAAGCTTTGAAGTTTGCTATTGCTCTCCCTGGTCCATAGGTTGTAATATTGACGTAGTGTTTGGTGGAAGGAACTTTACGTACACTTTAAGTCTCTGGCGTATCAAGTGAGTTGGATGCCTGGGGCATTGTCTAAGAGTAATATAACTTTAGTGTTTCAAGCCCATTTCTAAATCACAGTATGATTTGACTGATGGCAAAAACTAATAGAATACCATTCTTGAAAAATTTTCCCGTGTAACCCCACGCCTTTCTGTTTGATCGCCACACAACTGGTAGACTTGTCTTGTCCCTGTGCCTCGCATTGCAACGGGGTTTTCTGAATGGTACAACTAGTAAAGGTTTCAGTTTGAAATCACCAGTGGCATTACCACCCAGCAGCAAGTGTTAGTCCGATCTTTCGTAGCTTTGAAACCACTGGCTTGACGTCTTCTTCCTTAGAAAATGAATGTTCGAGATGGCATTTTTTTCCAGTAAAGTGCGGTCTCATCAACATTGAAGATGAGACAAGCAGGAATTTTCTCTCGTCTAACGAAGTCTTGAACACTTGTCTGGAAACTCAGCTGCAGCTTGAATGTTCCGCGCTGGCCGCCTCGCCTGTTATGTGGATATTGTGAAGATTAGAACGCTGCTTAACCGATGGAACCAGCACCTCTGCTGGCAGCAAAAGTCGGAGTGGCACTGTCCCTTCTCCCTTCTTTTGTTTTTCAGCATCTACATACAAAGATTTTGCTTTTGTGCATATGAGATCTTGACTTAGTGGTGTGTTCTTTCTTATTCAAATCTTCGATCCAGATACTGACAGTAATTTCTCCATTCTTTCTAAGATAGATGATCTCGAACGAGAAAGTTTTGTTGCACTTATAGGTGTTGAACCTTAGCTGGAGATTTTAATTTTTTCCCTCGATTTTTATAAATCGTTCTCACAGTCGATTCTGAGAGTCCAAAATCTCTCCCAACAATTGTTGCTTTGCCTCCATTTTCCATTCTTCTTAACACTTTCATCTTCAATTCCAAAGTGACCGCTATTTAACGCTCTTTTTCTTCTTTACAGGCGGCATTTTTAACGTAAAGGGTTAAATTATGTATGTATGTATCTCCAATAAATATTAAAACAAAACTGCCAGCCGAACCGAACTAACAACATTAACGGAACAAAATGAACCTACACGACAACGAACGAGGAAATCCCCATAGAACAAAGTCGAAGGACAGGGAATTCCCAATTCTTCAAAGAGAATATTCAGAGAAAGCGGGGATCCCCCCGCGACCATAGAGAAGTTTAATGACTACATGAGCGCGAAATTTTGAAATTCGCGTTATAGTGAAACCGCGCGTAACGGGTCGCGCTAAAGCGGGGTATTACTGTATATATATATATATATATATATATATATATATATATATATATTATATATATATAATATATATATATAAATATATATATAACATATATATATGTATATATATATATATATATATATATAATATATACTATATATATATATATATATATATAATTATATAATATATATATATATATATATATATATATATATATATATATATATATATATATATATATATGTATATATATATATTTATATATATATATATATATATATATATATATATGTATATTTAATAAATATTAATGTTGATTAAAACTTATATATTCAAAATGTTTGTTTTCTTGCAAAGGGCATCTATCCCCTCCAAAAAAATAGGTCTGGGGCACATATACCGCATACGAGGCATCAATCCCGTTATGCAGTTTTATTTTAAAACTTAAAAATATACGGTGTATTTATTGACTAGTCTACAAAAAGCAGTAACGAGGTGATTAAATGACGGACCGAAGTTAGTGCACATATGAAAATCATGTGCGTATTATTTGTATGTTAAGAGGTATGAGTAAAATACAAAAAGTTAGGCATATATCCCGGATTTACCCTAATGCATTCGTTTGCACATAAAGAAAAAAGGGAATGAAATATCTTTATGAATTAATATAACAAATTATATAGTTAGACTAATAATAATTTATCACATAATTATATTATATAATCGTCTATTATACTCTCCTAACGACGACACACTTCTCTCGCAATCTAACTTTATAGAAGTATTACATATATGTCATGACGATATGAAACATAGAGATATTAGAATAGAGGAGGTAAGTTCTCGCGAGCAGGGGTGGCGCAGATGATAGAAAGAGAAACAAATAATATGAGTCATCATCTGTCCCTCTTACTCGGCGCATGCCTCGTGCGAGAATGTTATTCGTATTTCGCCCGGAGCCAATGAAGAACAAGGAAGAGTAAGAGAGACAGAATGGCTCATATTATTTCTTTCTCTTTTTAACGACGCCACGCTTTCGCTTACAACAGGCTCTATACTTGATCTCCCCTATTCTAATATCTCTAATACGAAAACGCTAAGTGAATCACCATGACTTTTTACGATTTACCTATAATTATGTCCTTGGAGATGAACTAAGAGTTTTTAAGAAAAATGCAATCTATTTATTGACATATTTGACGGCAGCAGCTGTGCTCTTCAATTTAATTTATAACACGGCTAAATTTAAAATAATAAAAAAAAATGCGACAGGGAGAATAGGTGCCACTGTAGTATGCGATCTACCTGCAAATCTTTAATTGTTGCGTGCGATCTATTTGTAATAAACACATTTCTAAGCAAAGTAATAAAATAATAGTGTAAGTTTTTCATTATTAATGACAATGAAAAGTTGCTAATATTATGCTATATTTCAAAAGAAGTGATTGCTCTTGCGAGAGTTTTATATTAATATCGCTTTTAACGAAGATGCAGCCGTGACTTTTTTGCAAACGCATAATTTACTTATGCAGAATGACGAAAATAACATCTGTGATAGTTGTGGTGCGGAAATGCAAAAAAAAGAAATGCGATCGTTGAGGAGCATTTCGTCCAATCTTACGTGGTCCTTGAAAAGGCTGCCAAACAACGCAATCGTTTAGAAGCGGAAAATGAATTCTTTCATTATACGGATTTTGAACGGTAAGTTTACATTGTAAGCTCATGTCATATTTTAGAATTGGTGTTTATGTTCGTGCACGACATTCCGAGTACAACCTGTGAAAAACTGACTGGAAGGTCCTCACATACCATAAGTGATTGGTGGGCGAAGTGTGCTCCTCAACTGTGTCAATCAATCGCAGAGGACAATTAATCGGCAGCAACGAGAATCCTATACAAATCGATGAAGCGCGACTCGCGTGTCTCTGACAATATAACAGGAGAAAGCTCTTACAAAGTGATCAATAACCTGAATCTGAAGATAGCGATGCATCGGTGCAAAACAATCGAAACTATGGTAGACGAATAGATATATACCGTGGGTTTTTGGTTTGAAAATAAAATGTATTTTATTGTGGAAACAAGAGATGAAAACACATTAACGTCAATTATAGAGAGAAGTTCAATTTCAATCATTTAGACGAGTGGCCAGAGTATAGGAATCTTGGCAGGCGAGGTTTCGACCATCAAACCGTTAATCACCAGCAAAACTATGTTGATCCGCTCACAAGAAATTCATACAAAAAGTATTGAACGGTCGTGGGTAGATGCCAAAATTTACAACTTAAAGAAACTGAGGGGAGTTACCATTAAATCATCTTTAATCATATCTGAACCATTTATTCTGGAATATATTAAGGAAGAATGAAGACGACGAATTTGTCAGCTTTTTAAAGGATATTGTCTCTGTTTATAGATATTAGTTACAAATATATTCGTAACAAAATCGTTATTCACAATAAATTGCTCCTCTTATCAATTATTATCGTACATGTATAGCAATGTTTATAGCAGGGTAGATCTCAAATTTGTTGGGTAACCGCACACTACAGCAGCACCGGAGAATAATAGGCATGTATGTACTAGGAAATTCGCACCTACATGTTACAGATTAATGTAATTCTTTATTATTATATTAAAATTTTCAATTTTTCATGTTTATATGAAGTCAGTTATATAATTTAAAAAAAATTGAGGTTAACCAATTAGGCAATATGATTTGGAAGCAGTGGCGTAGCCAAGTTGAAAGGGCGAGTAAGGCAAAAAAAAAGAGACCACTTATGGTAGAGCCAACTATAAAGGAGAGGGAGGGGCGTCAATCCGCCAACAGAGCGAACCCTAACAGCTTAAAGCCTTTTTCAACACAGTAAATTAAAAATCGATGATTGAGGGTGCTCCTAAGAAGAGTAATTTTCTACATCCACAGAGGCGAGGGTATTATCTCCTAGCCCACTTTTGGGGACGCCACAGTTTTAAAGCGAAATTCACACCATTATTTAACTTACTATCCAGTACTGTTTGTGACTTAACCAAAAGTTTTAATCCTGTTCTTCATAAAATACTTACCGAAAAATTTAAATGATTTACTGATTTCGTCTAGTCTTAACCAAATTGAATTCTTAATATTCAATCGATACCAATATATTTCTTGAGACGGCAAGCAATCTAAATCTTTTACATATTCCAAATGGGCTAGTTTCAGGTACCGTCCTATGCCCAATTTTACCAACACTTACACCAGTTTACCTGTATTTGCTGACGACATCACTCTCTCATCTCATGCCCAGATATAAAAATTATCCAGGAAACTTCACAAGCCACTTTCGACAAGCTAAAGTGTAGTTTACCAACAACACCCTACGTATAAATTAAAATCTCAATTCTCAACGATTTATGATGGACTGCTGGATGCACGAGATTTTTCGAAGTATATTTAAACCATATTTGGAGTATATACACATATATATTATATATATATTATATATATATCAATATTATATATATATATATATATATATATATATATATATATATATATATATATATTATAATCTCTATAAGCGGGGCCATTTTTATAGCCTCACGTTGGAGCGCTATTTTGTATAACTCCAACTTTCTTTATTTTTTAATACATATGTTATTGATTAAATAGAAGCCGTTATTTGCCGATCGAGTGGATACTGATACTGATAGAGCCAAAATTTAGAAATAAGCTAGCTCGTTTTGTTTAGAAGAGATTATGGATAAGAGATAATTTTTGTAAGTCTTTTGAAAAATAGTCTCAATAGTTGTTTAAAACTTGGTTGTACTATTTTTGGGCAACATTCATTTTAGAATAAAAAAGAATCTTAACTTCAGTTAAAAAAAATGAAAAAATACTGAAGAGTTATGTAGTTGTTGAAAGAAATTTTAAGATGGTACAACCGTTGCGTCCTGAAAGATAAAAAGCGGGTAATTCAGTGAAACGCTACATTTAAATAAAGAAGGGTATATATATTAACAAAATAAAAATTCCTATCTTTACTACACTTTTAAAATTACTTTTACTAAACAAAAACCCTTTATGTTAAAAGAGTATAACACTATTGCATAGAGTCTTTAAATTAGGACTATTAAGTTTTTAATAAAAAGCTTTATAAAACACGATATTAAAAGTTTCTGAAATTAACTCCGCGGAATTACACGTGTTCAGTAATCGTTGGAAACACACTTGTAGACAAGAAGTGAGGTATTTAAACTGGTGTACTACTTACTGATTGATTTCTCCTCGTGGGTTCTTCATAAGCTAGTTGGCCTCTCCTGGTGAGATTCTCATAAAGATATTGTCTCAGCCACTACCATCCTAATCTCATTTGGGTAGCTAAACACTTTTTTGACCCGAAAATGCCTGAGGATGAGCAGGATATTTAAAGAACAGAAAAAACTTTTGTGATAAAAACTCTACTGCATCACTCAGAACAAATCACTCTGGCGTGCTGGAGAAAAAAGCCACTCCCGGCCTACTGCGGAAAAAAGCCGTTATTGCATCTTGGAGGAAAAAGCCTTAAAAAATTAAATCTGGCCGTTTATATATCGTTTCCCCTTCTTCAAAGTGAAATATTCAAAATGGCTTACTTCCGGGATGCAAATTTCGACGCATTCAATGCGGACTAAATAAGTCAAGTCGGCAAAACGCGTTACACACTGCCGTGTAAATTAAACTGCTCAAAAATTGAAATCATAAGAATAAAATTATCATCTGAGTAAAATTCTAGGCCGCTGAGGTCTTTCTACAGTAATTTGAAACAAAAATAAGTCACAGGGTGCTAAAATCAGGGCTCTAGGATGGATGTTGTAACTTGGTGAATTCACAATTTTCGGTAATGGTGTTGAACTTGAATGTATTGCATATTCAGAGGTACTTCTCTTAATGAGAGAAGTATTTTTACTTCTTTCTTTAAAATCTTTTGACCGTTTACAGTAGGTAAAAGTTGATCTCTATAACGATTAATTACGAAGAAAAGTTTTTCTAAAAAAAAGTAAAAATAAACATTTTATTTTAAAATAGTCCGTCCTATATAGCTAGTACAATAAAAATACAAACAGCAATCAATTAAAATCATAAAATATCAACAATCATCTTTAAGTTTGGTTGCATGAAGGACGTAATTAAACGATGTATCCGAACACCAATGCCAATTATTTGTGAAAACGTTGTAAAACAAACCGTGTACAAGTTTACTTCGTAAACCACCTAAAATAGAAAAAAAAAATGGTTAATTTTCCAGTAATTTTTGTAGCTAATATATACGAGTATATATATTAATATATAATATATATATATATATATATATATATATATATATATATATGTATTGTATGTATGTATATATTATATATATATATATATATATTTATATATATATATAGTTATATATATTATATATATATGTATATATGTATATATATATATATATATATATATATATATATATATATATATATATATATATGTATATATATATATATATAATATATATATTATATATATATATATATTATATATATATATATGTATATACATATATATATTATATATTATATATATATATATACATATACATATACATATATATATATATATATATATATATATATATATATATATATATGTATATATATATATATATATATATATATATATATATATATATATACATATATATATATATATATATATATATATATATATACATATATATATATATATATATATATATATATTATATATATATATATATATATATATATATATATATATATAACTAATATATATATATATATATATATATATATATATACATATATATAATAAGTATATATATATATATATATATATATATATATAACACTATATATATATATATATTATATATATATATATATATATATATATATAGCGCATCACCCGAATCCCTTGTTCAGAAAACCAATTCTTGGCCGTGTCTTTGGCTCACTGTCTTGCCAAGAAAACTGCTGTTAATAAAGAACTGAGCAGGGAATATCAGGGTGTATTGATATCAGACATGACTATTAAGTGTCGTCTGTTATCTAAAAATCTTCATGGTAGGCGTGCTGTTAAAAAGCCACCCCTTACAAAGCGTCAGAGAAAAAAAAAGATTGAAATTTGCTAAGGAATATAAGACTGGTCTCAAAATTAGTGGTCTCTAGTAGTCTTTAGTGATGAAAGTGGATTCACCCTCTTTGGAAGTGATTGTATTGGTTATGTAAGAGGACCAGTTGGTCTAAGATATGACCCAAAGTACCTTGTACCTACTGTCAAACATGGCGGTAGAAATATCATGGTATGGGGTTGTTTTCGACGGTCTGGTACAGGGCCATTTGACAAAGATAAATGGCAGAATGGATGCTCAAATGTATCTTGAGATATTGAAAAATAATTTGATTTCTTATGAAGATTTGCCACTGTCATGGATTTTTCAAGAAGATAATAACGCAAAACACACATCTCGCTTACCAAGAACTGGTTTTCTGAACAAAGGATTCGGGTGATGCGCTGGCCTTCACGATCACCTGATTTGAACCCGATAGAGAGAATCTTTGGCACTATCTGGATAAACGAATTAGGAAAAAAGAAATATAAAAAACCGGGACGAACTTTGGATCGCATTTAAAACAAGAATGGGAAAAAATACCACCCCCGGTTTTTGTGCTAGGCTTATTGACTCTATGGGCAGAAGATGTCAAGCAGTGATTGACGCAAAAAGGATTACCCCACTAAATATTAAATATGTTCGACATCTTCGTCGTCTTAGTGGAATTTTTTATTTTATAACAAAACTGTTTCCATACTTTTGTTTGTGCATAATTTTGTTTACGTTAAAAACTAAGCACATTTCTAATAAACAATAACTGTTTTAGTCCTCAAAATGTTTGTTATCATGTACACGATTAATAAATAAATATTGTAATTGTAAACCGTTTTTAAATGTTAAGAACTAGAGATGGGAATTTAAATATTTCCATACTTTTGTTCGCCACTGTGTGTATATATATATATATATATATATATATATATATATATATATATATATATATATATATATATATATATATATATATATATATATATGTACATATATATATATATATATATATATTTATATATATATATATATATATATATATATATATATATACAGCCTTGGCCAAAAGTATTAGGCACCCTACAATTTACTTCATTTCTTGTGTTTCAGAGTAAAAAAAATTAAATTTGGATGTTTTGTAAAATCGTATATTGAGTAGAAAAAAATTATGAAATAAATTAATATTTGGTGTGTCCGCGCTTATGTGTTAATTACAGCAGCAATTCTTTGGGCATGCTGCGTACAAGTCTAGTACATTTCAGTTGTACTTATGGCATTCCACTCATCCATCAAAGCGCTTTTGAGCGCTACTTTTGATGTTATTCTATGCTCCCGTATCTTGCGCTTCAGAATACCCAAAGATGGCACAATTAGGGTTTAGGATCTGGAGACTGCGCCGGCCAATACAGCAAGACAATGTTATTGTCTCTAAATCAGCGCATCGTAGCCGCTGATTTATGACAAAGTGCATTATCTTGCTGGAATTTGATGTCGTCTAAATTAGTGTCGCCAAAAATGCGCGTTAGTGAAGGCATCAGTACAGTTTCTAGTACATTTATGTACTTTTGGCTGTTCCATGCGGCCTTCACAAAGGAAATATTTCGTCGACACCTTTAGCAGCCATGCGAAGCCCCAGATTATAATGCTGCCTCCTCCGTGGACCTGTAAGAGATTGTCTATTGTTTAAGTTAGCTTTTGACAGCGCCGCCTATAGTATTGTTAAAACAATTAGTATTTTTTTTAAATATTTTATGAGTTTCGCGTGTTTATTAGGGGTGCCTAATACTTTTGGCCAAGGCTGTACATACATATAATGAAAGAAGTAAAAAGATTGTTTACAGTAGGTAAAAGTTGATCTCTAATGATTAATTACGACGAAAGTTTTTTCTAAAAAAAAAAGTAAAAAATAAACATTTTACTTTTTAAAACAGAACTATATAGCCCAGACAATAAAAAATATAAACAGCAATCAATATAATTAACTAAAATATCAACAATCATCTTTAAATTTGGTTGCATGAAGGACGTAATTAAACGATGTAACCGAAGACCAACGCCAATTATTTGTGAAAATGTTGTAAAACATATCGTGTACCAGTTTATTTCGTAAACCACCTAAAATAGAAAAAAAAATGGTTAATTTTCCAGTAATTTTTGTAGCTAATACATCTTCTGTCCAAAAAGCATAAAAACGTTTTTAATTTTGATAGGAAACTTCCACAGGTTTACAGAACTTATAGATACCATGCTACCGAATTTAAAAAGTATGCTGACCGCTTCTTCAGAGCTTGTCTCGATAACCGACTTCTTCGGAATATAGCACAAAAAAAATATGTATATATATATATATATATATATATATATATATATATAATATATATATATATATATATATACATATATATATATATATATATATATATATATATATATATATATATATATATATATATATACATATATATACATATAATATATATATATATATATATATATATATAGATATATATATATATATATATATATATATAGTGAAGTCTGCTTATAACGAACCCTTTTATAGCGAATTTCCGGTTAAAACGAACTATTTTAATAATGTACGAAAAAAACTTCCATAAGACCAATGCAATTTTTATCGGTTATAACGAATTTCCGGATAAAGCGAACCAAAATTTGGATATTTTTGTGTCCGTTTTATAACGAACTTGCCACTCCCTGTGCTCGATGTCGCGAGGCTTGATCTAGGGAATTCACCGAAACTCGCTGGGAACACCTATTCTACTTGTTTTCGCGCCACGTCGCTAGTTTGAGCAGTATTATTTCCATTCATTTGTTGTGTTATGCAGTTCTAATGCACATTTGATCAAAGTAGCAAAGTGAATGTTTTACAAACAGTTGAATTTAAATAAATCTACGGTTTCTACCATATGGAACAAGAGGCAAGAAATCTTATCAATCTATGAAAAAGAAACTTTAATTGTAAAAAGTAAAAAAATCTACACATGACTAAGTCGATAAAGGACTCCTCCTCCTCCTCTCTTAGTCCAAAAAACGACATGAACATGTTCCTATTACCCGCTAACTCGACACAAGATAAATACAGAATAATTGCACCCATAAGAATCAGAATAATTAAAAGAAAGAGTAAAATTACAAAAAAAAAATAATTTGAAAAAAGTAATAAAAAAGTACAAAATAAAATAATATACGAGGGTGGAATTGAAAAGTAAAAACCAAGGTAAATAACATTTTTTTTTTTCCAAAAACAAAAATTTATTTTCTCAACTTAATCTCCTTTGAGCTCAATACATTTTAGTCCGACGAGATTCCACTTTTTTATTCCTTCAGAAAAAAAATTGTTTCAAACTGTACAGGGTGAGTCAACAATAGGAGTAAAGTTCATTATCTCATTTGCTTAGAGAATGACGAAAAAATGTTAATATAAATAGTTTTTAAAAAATGTTAAGGTGCACAGTTTAAAATTATTTTTGAATATACAGGTACTTCAAAAAAGTGTGGCCGATATAACATATGGTTTTTTAAATGGAACATCCTATTTTCTAATTTATTTTTAAATGTTGGGTAAAATTTTATAACTTTTTTATTAATAATTGTTATATACCTAAACCTAGTAGTTTTTCTAATATTTCAATTTTTAAAAAAAATACTAGTTTTCAGTTTTGTAAAAAATTACCAGTAGCGCCATTGTTTCCGGAGGTGGAATATTCATAATTGGTACGAGCGTTCTATAGAGATGGAAAAAAAAAGATATATGTAAAGAAATTTGACTTAGATGCTACAGGGTGTTCAAAATAAATTTATACATTTTCGACTATTTTAAATTGAAAAATCTCAAATTTTTTAAATGGCACACCCAGCATATTATTATTTTTTCTGATAGATTTTACAAAACCCTCCAACTTTTATTAAGTATGTCATATACCTATTTCTAATAGTTTTCGATTTATTTTGAAATTTTCAATTTTTACCCTTGTTTTTAATACACTTACGCTATCACATCATAGTTGCCAAGACAAAACAAAAATGTAGGCATTGTCAAATTTTGACATCTCTATTAAGCAAGTAAAAATAGTTTAATTTGTTGTAGTAAGTGACGTATAAAGGTAATAGTTTTATGGATTTTCCCAAAAATGAATTAATTTAATACGGTTTAAATACTTGGCGAGGCGGGAAAAAATTGTCTTTTGGCAGTAAGGCTTTACGGAACGAAGTATCCTAATAGACGTATACCATCTAGAAAATCTTTTCAGTGTTTAATAGAACGGTTTGATGGTAGTGGTAGCGTTGAGTATACGAAACGGAAAGTAGTAAACCAAAATGCTACCAATGAGGAAAAAGAAATGGATATTTTATTTCATGTTGAAAATAATCCCCAGGTCAGCAGCCGTCAACTAGCTGACTTACCTGACACACCTCAATCTACGGCTAATTGCACCAAGAGAAAATTCAAGTATCATCCCTTTCATATGGAACTTCAAGACCGTGATTTTAAACGACGAGTAAACCATAAATGGAGCAACAGAGGCCGATCCAAATTTTAATCGTTTATGGTCGAAAGAACCTAACCGCGGATTTACGGTGACCGTGTAAATCTCCGGATTGGTGGTTTAAAATAGATCAAGAAGACTAGCGATTATTCGCAAAATAACTGAAGTATTGCAAAAGAAATTTAGGGGGTAAAAAGGTACTTGTACCTCTATCGAAAAACATAGTTATCTTTGAAATCCGAGAAAAAACGTTTTTCTGGTACTTACAATCTTCCAACATTCTCTGCAGCCTATGTGGTTCGATACATTTTTCAATCTGGTGAGTGCCTTTGGGTATCACACCAACAATGTTTTCCGCAACGTATATCACCAAAAGGTTAGCCAGAAACGTTTGGCTAATAGTAGTTATGAAAAATGATCCATTTGGTTTAAGGCATTTTGAACAGGCTTCTAGGAATTTTTCTCTTTTCTGAAATATGCTCTAAAAAAAACGGAGATTTCTTAATGTATCACTTTTACTTCTGCATAATAAAACAATATCACACTGGTTATTTATGGTACATAGATACTAGGTGTACAAGTATGAAATGCGGATTTCAGACAACAGATGGTGCACCAATGCAATTTGTGCTATAAAGATTTGACACTGCGCCATTTTGTTGTGTCATCAACAAGTGTTAGACGCGCACGAGTGGTAAATTGGACAAGTGTGTGCATAGTGTTGTGTTATTGTGTTCAATATGTCGAAATTTGTACCGAACAAAGAGCATTCGCGGACAGCATTAATTTTTTGTTTTCATTTGAAGAAAACTGCTGTTGAATCATACCGATTACTTCGAGAAGCTTATGGTGAACATGCTCCATCGCAAGATACGTGTTAACGATGGTTTCGGCGTTTCAAAAGTGATGACTTCGATGTTGCAGACAAGGAACGTGGAAAACCGCTAAAAATACGAAGATGTGGAATTGCAAGCATTATTGGACGAAGATGATTCGCAAACACAAAAACAACTCGCCGAGCAATTGGGTGTTAGTCAACAAACTGTTTCCAATCGGCTACGAGAGATGGGAAAGATTCAGAAGACCGGTAGATGGGTACCATATGAGTTGAACGACAGGCAAATGGGAAAGCGCAAAAAACACTGTGACATTTTGCTGGCTCGGTACAAAAGGAAGTCGTTTTTTTGCATCGTATAGTTACAGGGGATGAAAAGTGGATTTATTTTGAAAATCTCAAGCGCAAAAAATCATGGGTAGACCCAGGCGCACCATCCACATCGACCGCAAGACCGAATCACTTTGTGTAGAAAGACGAGGGGCGTCTGATGCTCAACAATTGACCGATTTGAACCGTTTCGCTGCTTGAAAAAAGGCCAGAATACCGAAAGAGGCAACACAAAGTCATTTTTCTTCATGACAATGCTCCATCAGATACGGCAAAACCAGTTCGCGACACGTTGGAAGCACTCAGCTGGAAAGTTCTACCCCATGTGGCTTACTCACCAGACTTGGCTCCTTCCGATTACCACTTGTTTGTATCGATGGGATCACGTACTTGCTGAGCAGCGCCTTGGTTCGTACAAAGATGTGAAAAAAATGGCTCGATGAATGGTTCGCAGCAAAAGGGGAATATTTTTACTGGAGTGGTATTCACAAATTGCCCGAAAGATGGGAAAAAATGTATAACAAGCGATGGAGCATACTTTGAATAAAGCACTTTTTATCATTTATTCCGAATTTAATATGTTTTTTTAGAAAAAATCCGCATTTCATACTTGTACACCTGGTAGATAATAATCTGAGAAGATCAAGGCAGAACAACCGAAGGATACTTAATATCGGATCCGAAGATCTACCAGACATCGAAGTTGAAGAAATTGAAAAAGCCATTAACCAAATTAAAAATGGAAAAGTAACAGAAGAAGGCGACATTCTGCCTGGAGTACTAAAAGAGGGAGGACCGCCGCACATACAGGTATTTGAAACGATCTACGCGGCCAAAAGTCAAAAAATCAAAACACAAAATATTGCCAGGTAACCGACTACCAGAGACAGAGGACCCTTCCGAGAACAAAAGACAGCCGCTTCCAACCCCACCCGTGCAGTTTTACCTATTTTATGTCAGTCGGAATTCGATCCTGATACCTCGTGTACGTTATCAGTCCTCGGCGCTCTTAAAAATCATAATTGTGAAAGTGGAATTTTATGTCTATAAGTTCTAAAGTAGTGGAAAAAGTGATGGATTCTCAAAGTACAGGTATGTAACTATGTTATTTCATAAAACTATTATCATTTATTTATTTGTGAGTCAACGTAAGGGACGGTAAAGAAAGGTCTTTTTTCCACGAGTATTATTTTGTAAAAAAAATATGTTGTTTTCATACTTCCCTGTTAGATCCGGCCTATAATTTTGATAATATTGTAAAGCTGGTAGTTTCAGTAAATAATATATCAAAAAACTGGCCCCGGATAAGTCCGGATAAGATACATTTTGGGACTTTGAAAATTATGGTCAAAATTGTGAGAAAAAATAGATTTTGATTTTATCAATTTTAACTTAACGATTCTTTGTTGTAGGTTCACTTGGTACATCGGGAATGAAGGTTGTGACACGGAAATACTTGTTTGACCGCATGATGAAGGAAAATTTACCTTATTTGGAAGACAAACTAAATTGCTTGAAAGAACAACTTTTGTCAACTGAAGGATATACACAAGAGCAAATACAAACCTTAAAAAGGAATTTTTCTCATTTTAAATCTGAAGTTAAACGTAGATGCCCATAATAAAGAAGACATATTTGTTCAATACAATAGTTCATGACTAGAAAGGAACCTTTGAAATTCCAGTGGTTGACAGTCTGCAAAAATCGATCTGGTCGACCAAGCAAACCTTTTGAACAATTGAGCGAGAGAAGTAAAAGAAGAGAAAGACGGAGGAGCTTCGTTCTACCTTTGAAGATGAGGTGATAGTGCAAGCCGCGCAAGTTGAGCTGAGAAAAATGGGAAAGCGAGATGCTTCAAATGTACTCAAAGAAATCATCACTACACCAACTCGGGCAACGAAATATAAAAAGGTGTTTTATCGCACAAAATCATCAAAAAATAAAAGTAGCCCTTTGACTGTCAAGGAAGCAATCCAAATGTACATAGACGCAGATCTAACAAGAGAACAATATGAAATCAAAAGAAGGACAACAAACATATTTTTCCGTGTTATAGCCTCCTACAAAAAGAAAAAAAAAAGTGTTATCCGCCACCAGAAGCGTGCAAGATAACTAGCGCTAGTGCGGAAGCTCAATTACAGCCCTTGGTGGATCTTACTGTTACACGATTGTCCGACTACCTGGAAGAGGTATTGCAAACATTAAATGAACAAAAACGGAATACCCTAACGATGATTCATAAATGGGGTTGCGACGGATCACAACAATCCCAATACAAACAAAAGTTTGACAGTGATGCGGATTCGGATAGCAATATATTTCAAAGTTGCTTCGTGCATTAGTGTGTGGAAAAAATAATGAAAAAACCGTGTGGGAGAATCCGACTCCGTCTTCTCCCCGTTTTTGTCGGCCAATAAGATTTCGTTTCATCAGAGTACTGATGTCACAGAACAAGAAATTAACTACGTGAATCAATCAGTTGATTCTCTCACTCCTACCGAGGTTGATTTGAATGAGAAAAAGTTTATAGTCAAACACAAATTTATCATGACAATGGTGGATGGAAAAGTGTGTAATGCCACCATTGGAACCACAGCAACAAGCTAGTGCTATATTTGTGGTGCAACATCAAAGGATTTTAACCGATTGGATATAACAAAAGAAGTTAATCCCGAGGCAGTACAATTCGGTCTCTCATTATTACATGCCCAGGATAAGATTATTTGATAGTGTCCTACATCTGGCTTATAAACTGCCAGTAAAAAAAATGTAGAGAAACTTGAAATCCGCAACCGGGTTATTGGTCGATATGCCAAAGGCAAATTTTGGAAACACCAATGATGGGAACACCAGTCGAAGATTTTTTGAAGACCCGACATTGGCAGCAGAAATAACGGGCCTTAGCTATGACCTGTTATATAGGTTAAAAGTCATTTTGGAGACAATCTCAAGCGGACATAAAGTCGACCCAGAAAAATAAGACAAGTATGCATCGGAAACTGCTCGTCTATATGCAGACCTCTACCCGTGGCATCCCATGACACCCACGATGCACACGATGCATACTTGTTCATGGCGCAGAAATAATAAAAAATGCTTTGTTACCAATTGGGCAGCTGTCTGAAGAAGCCGCAGAGGCAAGAAAACAAGCACTTTCGGTCTTACCGACAAGATTTTGCCCGAAAGTTTTCACGACAAAGCTGCAACAGGGACATTTTTAATCGTTTACTTTTAAGTTCCGATCCTTTGTTGAGCAGTATGAGGCGGATAAAGTCACATTCATTCCTACCAGAGACGCTAGAAATGCTCCTGCCTGCAGAGCCGAACCCACTGTGTTCTAGATGAAAAATACCCTCGACGGAATTATAACCGCTCGAGAAAAGAGCAGTGTTATAAGTTTTAAATTTTACATTTATTGTGTAAATAAAGGTTTTCATTTAAAATTTTTTTTTTTTGGTAAAATTAAGTTTCGTTTTTTTTATTTTTTATTACAAATTAAGTAATTTTATGCAAAGTAACTGATTAATTTAACTTGGTAATATAATTTAGCATACAATAGAACCGAAAAATAATTTTGGCCGCGTAGATCGTTCAAATATCCCTATGTGCGCCGTTAATCAAAGAGCTTAAAAACTCTTCAATAAATGTCTAATGGAAGGAGTGACACCAAAAGTTTGAGAAACTGCCATAGTTATATTGAGATACAAAAAAAGAGATCCTAGCAATTTGAAAAACTATAGACCACTAAGTCTTCTATCGCAAATATACGAACTATTCATGAGAATAATCACAAATCGATTAGTTTAGAAGTTTGAAAAGTACCAACCCAAAGAACAAGCAGACTTCAAAAAAAAAAAAAAACAGCACAATCGAATATCTTTACATGGTCAGACAACTTATAGAAAAAAGTGCCATATCACAGCCAGCACTTGTCGACTTCCGAAACGCTTCCGATACAGTGGAATACTGGGTAATTGAGAAAGCGGTGAAAAACGCAAGAGTCGATCAAAGGTATATTAACATACTGACAAAAATCAATGAAAAATCAAACTGAAAGTGAGATTACACGGGGATACCAAGGAAGTAAAAATAAAGAGAGGTATTAGACAGGGTGATATATTACCCAAAATATTCACCCTTGTACTA
>JAHKBH010003819.1:0-13077 GCA_019049505.1 Pachyrhynchus sulphureomaculatus
CTGAACCGTGAACAAAATGCAAAAATCTCGGAAAGTAATTTTTTCACAGAAAACAGTGCTTCTCTTTAATAAAGGAAAAGTGAAAGAGCCTAAAAACTATGCTTTTGCCATCTCCAAATAGATTCTAAATATTGATAATCCATGTTATTAGTACTAATTGCTAAACCGAACTAATTTAAATTTGTATGTTTTGAAATAATTAGACCAAAAGGATTCATTGTAGTTATTAAAAAAAAGACTAAAAAGTAATTGTTCAAAAACGTCGTCCGGACATTTATGGTTTTTTCCTCATTTATTCTAATTAATTCATTGAGGAAAATTTATCCACTCCTTAATATGCATTATCAGGCCAATGGCAAATAAGACAAACCCAAGTCAAAAATCTCCTCGGAAAACGCAGTTAACAATTATAATTACCTAATTTTTCTCATTTCAATAATCTTGGAGAATCCCTAACCTTAGTTTGTACAAGAATAGGATCTGGGGAGGGGGGGGGGGGGGGGGGGGGCTGGGGGGGCTGGGGGGGGGGGGAGGCGGTGGGGGGGGGGGGGGGGGGGGGCAGGGGGGGGGGGGGGGGGGGGGCCGCAGGGAGGGAGTGGGGGTGGGAATCAGCTTTTATAGTCATTTTTTATTAAACAAAGATGTATGTTTAGTTGCTGGATAGTTAATGTATTTAAAAGACATAATCTGGTGAAGTGGATCTTGGCTTTTTTCCAACATGATCAATAATTATTTGGTTGGCCAATCGACTATTAACATTATATAGAACGCACATTAATGCAGTAAACAAAAATGAATTGTTTGCGATAGATTTATAGGAATTTCTAATGTTCGATGTAATTAAATTCTAATATTTGAACTGAGATATTAATTACCCACTCAGAATATATCACCCACTTACAATCAAACACGTTAATTTGGCACCTTGGACGAGCGCGTTTAAGCTAACCATTGTAAGGTTCGTCAGGAGCGATTGAATGACTAAAGTTAAAACTACATCATGCTAACCCTATTTATATTTAGCCTAACACCTTTTACTTACTCAGGCGGAACAAAGGTGATTGACGAAGCCATCAGTTCCGGTTAGAAACCAGTAGAAAGGACTATAAGGAATAGGCCCTCTGTCTTTATTTTAAACTACTACTCTCCTGTCAGAATATTTTTAATTAATCTTAGATTATGTGATGTTACAGTATAGATCAGCTTCAAAGGCATGTTCCCGGCAAAGCTAGACTTTCGGTTCCACTGTATTTTAAATGTGCTTCTTAAATCGTGTATTTTAATTGACCTTCGAAATGTTCTGCCACAACATACTTTTTGTCGCATATCATTACAACTAAATTTTCATAAATTCCATTTTTCTCACAATGTAGGAATGTGGTCTATGGAAATTAGTGTTCTTTCTCTAAGATATTCCTCAAATTGTCTGATGACACTTATTAGACTAAGGAGAGGCCTACCTTATTAAAATAGCTTATTGAGTCCCATGTTGTATTCGGATTATATGGTTATGGAGACATACTTTGGTCTTATTGTCTTCGCGTTTAAAAAAGGTAGAAATCTGAATATTTTAACTTGAAACTTATGTTTATTTATTAACTTATTTTATTAAGTCATTGTCATAAACATTAATTCTAGTTATATTCGTATAGTATATATTACCTTCACTATTGAAGTTTAACTCTAATTCAGATGAAAAGTAGAAACAAACGATGAACTAAAAAATATAATGCGGGGGATCTAAGTTTTTGTGTTGTTTACAGTGAAAAGAAATCATTAGGAGTACATCTAAATCTATTACTAGGTCTCTTTTCTATAGATATCAAATCCTAACCTATTGTTATTTTTAATAATTAAAATATCTAAAAATGGCAGCTGTCCTTTGTTCTCCAATTTCGTAAGTAAATTTAATAGACTCATATCAGCTATTTAATTTGGAAACAAAAATTATCTGTATTTGCTTTCTTAGCATCATGGGTAATACTACTCTTTAATAAATCTATACAGACGATAAACTTAAATTTAAATCCTTTCCTATGATATGTTTTTTCGCTCACGTATCAGCAATAAATCGCATTCAATAAAATAAATATTAAAATGCCACCTGAGCTCAATTTAAACGTATTCTCAATACAAAGGTCTATGACCTCATCCATTCGCCCCCCCAATAATCGACCCCACGATGTTAATCTCTCGTATTTTTGACTACGTCACTGGGGACTTATACTACCGCAAACCCGGATAATTGTCGCATATACACACGTTAGACACTCGGCGAAATCACATCCTTCGCTTCGCCGGGGTTGCGCTATCAAAGGGTTTCCAACCCTTTTTTCCTCCCGCCCTTTCTCCGTTCCCTCCCATCGTTCTTATGACACCTCTTAACTTACTTTTTTACATCCTATGTCTCATTAACGTTGTGACGTTTGTAATTCCGCACCTTGTTCGTATATATTCCGCTCTATATGTATATACAGTCCCCCCTGGCCAAAATTATTAGAACGCACTGCAAGATTTCATGTAAAATATTAATTACCGAGTGATATTGTACCGTTTATTATTTTAAATTGATTCGTTTTTTATTTTTATATTATCCAATCAATTACCTATTTATTTGACATAAATAAAACAGCATTAATTTAGAAAAGCAAAGTTTATTAAGTTTTAAAGAAAAGTGAAATTAATGTTAGTAAAAGTCAATATTTAGTTGAGCCACCTTTAGCCGCTATCAAAGCTTTAATTCTGCGCGGCATGCTATCAGTGCAAGATTGTACTGTCTCCTGCATTTGAGGATGATTGATTCCACACATGAATAATCTTTTCTAGGAGCTGGGTTTTGTTGGTAATCACCATCTTTAGCCACTTCTCTTTTTTATCAGCTCCCACGGGGTTCATATCAGGGCTATTACCCGGCCAATCCAACAGAGGGATATTTTTTTCTGCCAAAAAAGCTTTAACAGACCAAGCAGTGTGGCAGGGAGCTCCATCTTGCATGAAAGTGAATGGTTCCCCATTTGGAAATCATTCTCTGAGCTGCGGAATCAACCGATTTTGTAATACTTCTTTGTACTGATCTTGCCTCATTATTCCTTTGACGACGTACAGACGTCCAGTGCCCTTGCCGCTGATGACTGACCAAATCATCACTTTGGGTGGGATGTTTAACCGTCGGGACGACACAATCAGGTTTGAAACTTTTCTCCATGACGACGACGCACATACTGAGCTTTATTCTGCAAAATTTCGAATGTGCTTTCGTCACTGAAGCAGACCTGTCAAAAATAGGAAAAAAATATATAACTTCCATGTTTATTTGCTTTATTTAACTGAAAATGATAATAATGTATCAATTATTGATTAAATTGCTGCAATTCTTACCGATATTCAGAAGTCCACATCTTTGTCTTCCATTGTTTGGCCCACTTCAGGCGCTTGCTTTCATTGCAGCTGTTAAACTTGGGCTTCCTGGCGGGGCGACAGGCCTTAAAATCTAATTCTTTCAATTTTCTTCGAACAGTGCGCTTAGAAGCATTTACGCTAGCATCCTGGAGGAGTTGTGATTTTATTACCTTTGTGGTAGCAAATCTGTTTTCTACACAAATTTTCTTCAAACATCTCTCTGACCGTGGAGTGAAAAAAATTGGTTTTCTACGCATCTTTTCTTTCTTTTCGGGCTTAATTCCTTCCCTGACTCAATTTTCTTTTTTATGCGTCGTACACTAGCTTCAGAAACCTCCAATCTTCGTGATATTTCTCAGTTTGTAAATGTTTTCGCAATCACAAGGGCCTTCACTTCAGCTTTTTTACGTGGTGAAAGATCGCCTTTTCTACCCATAATGAAAATAGTCCAATTACTTTTTTAAAACACTGCATACAAAATAAACTAATAACTGAGTAGTATAAAACTGTTAAACAAACAAACAATCACAGTCCATAAAGCCACAGAAACACGTCCTTACCTGACTCGATTCCGATCGCGACTGATACAGGTTTGTACTTATTTACGTTCATGTATCACTTTGTCAACACAGTGTTACCATATGTTAAAAATAAATACAAATATGTAGTCTACAACAATTCTTTTAAATAAAAATCAATAATATCGTAGTTTAAATATACCATTATTGCATAAAAACTCTTAAGAAACATAAAATTACTAAAAAAAAATACAGTGCGTCTAATAATTTGGCCAGGGACTGTATGTCTTTTGTTTAAAATAGCTTTAGATATTACTCTCCTTATACAACTAAAAATTGACCAGCATAACTTTCAAATTAATTTGAGCTGATTAGATCCATTAAAAATAACTGGATAAATATTATAAATAAATAAAATAGTTCTTTAAGAAACTGAACATTCATTGTTAGCCTGTATGTACAGGGTACGTTACTTAAATCAGAATGAATTTTAATTTGAATTTCCTGCCATATTAGATTTCAACGTTGGGTTATTGTTGAAGTTAGAGTAAGCCAGATATGAGCACAATAACCCAAGAGGCTGCAGTACACAAACACATAAAATCGCCGACAAACAGATACATGTAGGAAATGATTATAAACTCAAAATGCCCTAGCTGTTAAGGGGGTCACTACCGAGAAAAATGAAAAAAAAAACGTTTTTCGTTTTTTTCCATTTTTATAATCTACAATCATTTCTGCACAAAACAATCCAACCCCCACAATTATACGATGAGTATAAGTGCCTGAAAATTTTTATATAAAGTAGTCAAGGTATGAGCCATCAGTCAGTATCGCCAAGATATGAGTCCCGCTCAGCCTTCGCCTAGCTTCGCACTACGCACCTTTCAATATACCACCCCATTCCACCCATTATGAAGTTATTATTATTTTCACTATTATTATTATTATCCCACTTTTTATTAACAATGCTTAGGAATAATTATATAACACTATTTACTATATACAAATAAAAAACTTTATTTTTACAAAAATATTTTGAAATACTATTTACTATATACAAATAAAAAACTTTATTTTTACAATAATATTTTGAAAAGTAATAATAAGATTTTATTATTTTGTTATACTTTTTTTTAACTAAAATGAACCCGCTTCATATGACTGGCCTTCATTTTTTTTCTAACTTCTTAAATTTTTCTTCTAAACTTTTTCTTGCTCTTAAAATTTTTTGCCTCTCGCATTTCGATGCTTGTTGTAAGTTTTTCTCGGCTTTCACTATTCTCAGTTCATCTTCCTTCATCAGCCCAGCAATTGTAAATTTTCCAGGGTCAATGAAAAGTTTTTCAAGTACTCGGCAGCGGGAAATATTACCTTCATTGAAGCAGCATAGTGCATCATATGCACCTAATTCTAGTGTGCTTTTCTCTACAAAAATATGTTTTGGGCATCTAACCCACAATGCATTATTATAGCTTTCGTTTGTGTTTTGTGTCTTACCGTGAACACATTTTTCTAACAGGGCTGGATTCGCCAGGTCCCTGAAGACAGGTTTCAAAATTTCCATTACTACTTTTGGTAGATGAAAAAGGCTTTGAGTGCTCATATAATTTTTTTTCTGCCTGGGCCTTGAGGAACTTACACCAGTCCAAGCTGCATAAATTGTGTGCCGGATTCTGGTCGTTTGAGCCGAGATGAAAAAATTCTGCCCATACTGCTTTTTTCATCTCAGCCAAGCTGCCAACGTTTCTTCGTATGGCTAAGCCATAAAACTTTTGAATGTCGTTTATTGCCACATCAGTGAGTCTGCCCTTTCCTCCTATCGGCTTTCCATCTTGCAGTTTTTTGGACGTGTAGGAAGTTTTTAGCTTTCTGAGTCTAGATCCCATCCTTTTTTGTACATGTCCTATACATTCTAACTTCTGAATTAAGAGACTATCTCCGTAAGGGTTTTGTTCTACAACCTTCAAGAAACCCTTTGAGTCTCCATCACCTAAGTAGTGAGAATATCTCACATTGTATTTGTCCATTGACCTCAGGAAAATTTGCTCTGCACCAGCTGCTTCCATAGCCCCACTGGTACCACTATGATTGGCTATGCAATTTTCATTATGTGTATTCTGAAATTTTAGTGGACAACGACAGTGTTTGGAGAGTACCACAATATCCACTATTTTGCCTGTCAGTACTCGCAGCAGAGACCACGCCATTCAAAGAAGTATGGCCCTTTTTTGCCAACTGCCATCTAGTGAGATGGCCAAATCCCTGTTGCCACTATTTGAAATACAGGCTTCCTCTACGGCAGCCACCATTATATCTTTTCCAACTACTTCAAGAGCTGAACGAATAACATTTTGGTGCAAAAAGTGCTTGCTTTGTGGGGGAAGAATGTTCATCATAGCACAAAGAAGTTTAGCTCCAGCAAATCCTTTACTAGTACACCTAAGTGCATAAGTAAATCTAATATTTATTGTATCTAATTTTACAGATTTACCTTCGAGTTCATAATCCAGTTTCTTGGAGTTCCTTAGTTTATTTAGGACTTGACAATTCTGACAAACAATCTTTATAGTGGATGCCAAACCGTTTCTCAAACAAACACTTAGGGTGATTTCACCACCACATTTTTTTGCAGTCCACTGTTGAGTTCAGTGCTTTACTCAGCTCTCCAACATCCACCAAATGGTTGCTCATGAATGACTCAAATTTATTTTGATTACCTAGTTTTTTTGAAGAAGAAGAAGGTGTACGATTTTCAGATGAGGTTGATGGTGTTGATTCAACAGATGGTAAGGACATGACCAATTTACGAGCAACAGAAATATGTGTCCCACTAAAAGGTTTATTCCTTTTCTTGCTCTTGAAGCTAGTCTTTGGCTTAGTCATTTTTCTTCACAAAACAATAATAAAAAACTATAATAAAATAACAATTATAATAAAATTTAAAACAGCAATAGTAACAGAAAACAGGAAAAAAATTTGTAAACTATGTAAACAAAAACAATCTCTCACGTAAAATATAACCAAACAAAACAAAACTAAAAAAAAAAATTTGGAAAAAAAACATATTTTGTTGTAAACAATCAGTGTTGCCAAACTTGTTTTTGCAAAAAAAAAGAAGACAAACACTCTAGAAAATAAATTAAAAAAGTTGATTATAACAAAAAAAGCAGTCAAAACTACAACTTTTTAGTTTTTTCGGCTCTCCTGAAAAATTGACTTTTTTTGTACATTTGCCCCATTATCTTCAAAACTATAAAAGTTATTGAGCTATTTTTTTTTTAAATATCCATGGCAACACTGTCTACAGTTCGGACTAAGGAAATGTCAAACGAAACAGCTGATAATTTACCGCGTCAATTCAAACATACAAATAAAATTCATGAACTTTCAAAATTTCTAGAAAATGTAATTTAAATTATTTCTTTAAACCCGTAGTCCCATTAAATTATATAATAATAAATAATAAGTGTGCAAAGTTTCGTTGAAATAGGATGAACGGTTGCTGAGAAAATGGGTTTTACTTTTCAATGTAATTGACCTCGGTAGTAACCCCCTTAAGATCAAGGGTGGAATGGAATATCCTGCGGCCATAATCTCCTCATGATGGACGTTCGCTGCCCGAAATAATTCACTTTTGAAGTACCCCGCAATCAACAGTTTACGAGATTTTCGAAGAAGGTTCAGCCAATTCAAGGAGACGAAATCATTCAGAAGAGGGAACGACAAAGGTCCCAGAGGTTGTTCAAATGGCTCATTGCGTAGGATCCAAAGCGGTTTTTAGGGAAATTGGGTGACAGTATTGAATGCGTCAAAGAGTATCAACCGAATATATAGAGCAAGAATATGAACGCATTAAAAAAGTGATCCACAAGGTGGCACAAGAAACTTTAGGAGAGTATAAGTGGGAAGAAAAAAGAACATGCAGATATTACATAACAGAAGAATTAAAATAACTAATAGAGGAAAAAAATAGATTACACCAAAAATATTTAACATACAAGTCAGAAACTACCTGGACAGAAAACAAAGTAAATAATAGATATTGGAGGAGCACAATCAACAGAAGTGTGGCAAACCATCAGAAATATGAAAACGAACAACAAAGAGAGGGCCGTAAATTTAATACCCCTGGAAGAATGGAAAAATTATTACAAAATATTACTAACTGAAAACAGACAAGAATTCCTTAGTATAGAGGACAATGAATGAGAAGATGCAGAGGGAAAGGACTGGGACGAAATAACCACGGAGGAAGTACAAGCAAATCTAAAAACGATGAAGAATGGAAGAGCGGCCGGACCAGGTGATATCTCTGCAGAAATGATTAAAATGGAGGTATAACCATGTGGAGAACAATAACTAGTTTAATTAGTAATTGTATATCACAAGGAAGAACACCTACCATCAATCTATAAAAAAGGAAATAGAAAAGACTCTAATAATTATAGAGGTATATGCATTACAAGCACTATGAGCAGACTGTACGGTAAAATATTGCAGAATAGAATAAAAGAAACAATTAAAGGAAAAATATCCGAAAACCAAAGCGGATTTACTCCGGGCCCGTCGTGTATAGACAACTTGTTTACTTTACAACAAAAAAAAGATCCTAAAAGATGACGAAATACATATGAACCTTTATATATCTTAAGAAGGCATACGATAGTGAACCGAGAAATAAACTTTGGCATGTCTTGAGAACAGTAGGGATAAAAGAAGGGATGTTAACAACAATAAAAAGAGTTATATAATGAAAATATAGGATATGTGAAACACAGACGCTATCTCTCGGAAGCTATCCACATTACAAAAGGTCTAAGACAAGGGTGTTGCCTTTCACCAATTTTATTTAATATATTTGTAGACAACGCTCTAAAAAGAAGTGGAACCGCACTTGCCAAAGCATGGGCATCCCCATTAGTGATAAACACCTATTATCGTTAAACTTTGCAGACGACCAAGTAATAATAAACACAAGATGCATTCGATATGGAAATATGTATTGAAGAGATTATACACAGACTACAAGGAATGAGGACTAGAGATGAGCCTTGAAAAGACAGAGTATATGGTTATGAACTCGGAAATAGAATATGATGTCTTAATTAATAACGATACACATGTCAAACAAGTCAAGGAATTTAAATATCTAGGAGTACTGATTGATAACAAAAATGGTATAGGTAAAAAGGAAATACAGAAAAAAATACAAAAAGCCAGAAGGATCTCTTAACTCTCTTAAACCAATATGGTGGGATCAAAACATAACTACATAAAACAAAAAGAGAATTGGAAGAACAATGGTAGAATCGGTTTTAAGTTATGGTAGTGAACTGTGGGTAATGAAAGAAGAGGATAAAAGAAAAATAACGATAATAGAGATGGATTACCTGAGAAGAAGCGCCGGAGTGTCCCAAATTCCAACACATAACAAACCAAGAAATACGCAACAGAACAGCAGCAGCAACAGAAACAATTATACAAAGAATAGAAAATAGAGGATTAAAGTGGTTTGGACACCTACTCAGAATGAACGATACAAGATGGCCCAAAAGGCTCTTGACATGGAAACCACCGGGAAGAAATAAAAAAGAACGACCACGTAGATCCTGGAATGAAGATATGAGACAAGCGATGAGGTCACGAGGAATGGACGAAGAGATGGCCGACGATAGAGAGGTTTGGAGAAAGCGAATGGGAACACAACACTTAATTGTATAATTGTTATGTATTACTTGTGTAATATACAGGGTTACAGGGAAAGTCGTCCTAGATAATTATGGACGTTATAGTTTAGGTCGTTTCTGACCGATTTGACTCTATGACATGATGTCCTAAACTTAACCGTTTCGAGATATTGAAGTTTAAAGATTTTCTAAAAAAAAAACATGGTTTTTTTTTTTGCTTTTATATCGATTTTTTTTTTATTAGAGGTTCTCGAGTGCGATTTTTTGGTTATTTTTAGTTAGTCTGTATGTCAAGTATCAAAAATCATCAACAAAATTTGAACTAGTTACTAACAGTTTCAAATGGCGGCTTGTTAATGTTTCTAAATTACGAATTTTTACCAAGTGTTTCCTACTTTAAATCAATAAAGAGAAATAAAAATGTATGGAAGTTATTCTGCAAATTATTTTAAAAAAACTTTTACGTCTTTTTAGCTATCAAAAAGGTTATAATACTAGGAGTTTAATAGGGAAAACTGTACACAGAATGACACCTAAAGCGGGCTTGGGTAGCAAAAGGTAAATTTTTAGTTCTAGGTGAAAATACGAAAAATACACAAATAAACAAAAACCTTGCAATTTAATATTTTTTATTAATTATAATTCATGTTCTATATGGTCGCCCCTATTTCTAACATAAATTCTCATTTTTTTTCTTAAATTACTTTTCACAACGCTGGTTGTGAGGAGCCGCCTCATTTCGTCAGCCGCATCAATTATTTTTTGTCTTAGGACATCCACGTTTTCGATAGGAGTCATCTGGTCGTATACGAGACTTTTCATGTGACCCCCACACATAAAAATCCATCGGTGTTAGGTCTGGGCTTCTCGCCGGCCAATCCATTTGTTGGGATAATTGTCATTGAGCCATGCACGAACACTTCCTCTGTAAGTGAGCTGGGCAGCCATCGTGTTGAAAGTACATGTTTTGTCTTAAACCAATAGGTAGGTCTTCTTCCATCAAATCAGGTAAATCTTTCCGCAAAAAAAATTGTCGTATTCCTCCCATTCAAATTATCTGGCAGGAGAAATGGCCCAACCAAATAATTTGAAATTATACCTATTCACACATTTAAGCTGAATCTTGTTTGTGATCCTTTCGTTCTTTTTTTTGTTTTGGGTTGCCTTCCTCTTTAGAAGCCCAATAGTGGGCATTGTGGTAGTTTGTAAGACCGTCTTTGTCGACTTTCGACTCGTCAGTCCATAGTATTTTCTTAAAAAAAGATGCATCTTCGACATCGGTATTGAGCATAAATCTGCAGAATTCTAATCGTCGCAACGGATCCCCTTTTTCAATGACTTACACGGGCCGTATAGTGGTAAGGGTGTTGCCCAACAGTATGCATTACAAACCATACCTTCCACTGCGAAATACCAAGCTGTTGTGCGACAACATTTGTAGATGTGGTTGGGTCCACCTCAAAGAGACGTCGTATTTCGTTTTTTCTTCGTCTTCGTCAAAGATACGTGGTCGTCCCATGTCAGTCCGCCGTCTTTGTACGGAACCAGTTTTTCGTAGTCTTCGATAAGTTCCATCAAATACGCTAACATCAGGTACACGACGAGTAGGTTTATCGCAGTATGTATTCATCACGTGCACGCGACGACACTCCTTCGCAAAATCCGTAACATATTAGGATGTCAGCATATTCCTCATTGGTATACGTTGCCATATTCACAAGCAGAGATCAAAATCCAGTTACGAGCCAATTCACACAGTCAGAAGATGAAACTCAGATATTTTTGAAAAGCACGGTATAGCACATCTACCACGGACGAATCGCATGAGCAGACTAAAAATCATTCAATAATGTTTAGTGAACAGAAAATGTCACTCGCACAGAGAGTACCCCGACCAGAAAAATGCTTACCCAACCCTTTTTATTGTTTGAAGGTGCAGATAGTAAACCGGTAATTGGTAGTATCTAAATTCTATTATTATGGTTACTCTACATTTAGGCCTACTGAAATCTCATTTTCTTAGAATTTTCAATACGATCCAGTAGATATTATACCGTTTTAGATAGCTAAAAAGACGTAAGTTTTTAAAATAATTTGCAGAATAACTTCCATACATTTTTTTTTTTCTCTTTATTGATTTTAAAGTAGGAAACACTTGGTAAAAATTCGTAATTTAGAAACATTAACAAGCCGCCATTTGAAGCTGTTAGGTAACTAGTTCAAATTTTTTTTGATGATTTTTGATACTTGACATACAGGGACTAACTAAAAATAACCAAAAAATCGCACTCGAGAAACCTCTAAATAAAAAAAAATCGATATAAAAGCAAAAAAAAACATGTTTTTTTTTAGAAAATCTTTAAACTTCAATATCTCGAAAACGGTTAAGTTTAGGACATCATGTCATAGAGATCAAATCGGTCAGAAACACCTAAACTATAAACGTCTTTAATTATCTAGGACGACTTTCCCTGTAACCCTGTATACAGTTAAATCTAAATATATATATATATATATATATATATATATATATATATATTATATATATATATATATATATATATATATATATATATATATGTCTTTAATACCAAACGTTTTCGCCAAATTGTTTGAATATAAATAACGGCCCCCCGCGCAGTAATTATTTAAAAATTGGAAAATAAATTAAAATTCTTTAGGTTGATCCGAGATGAAAGCAAAAGTTTTTAATATTGTTAAGAGTACAAAGTACTGCAGCTAAAAGCGTAGACTATACGATTAATGATGTGTCTCTTTTTGTAAATTGATTGTGTGTACAGTTTTAGATGTATAAAAAATTATATTTGTGGACTCCACTAAACCAAAGTCGAAAAATCATTTTGTGTCTGTTGCTTATTTATTCATGTAGGTATACATTTGTGTTACTAATTTCTTCTTAGAACCTTTAAACTCAATTATTCATATCGGTCTTGTGTAACTAATTTGACCTATGTTACGACACATACATAGCATGAGATAAGTCGGTTACAATCTAAAAGTTCTTCGTATTACAATTATACATCCAAGTCAAAAGAAAGTCTGAAAAATTTTTCATGGCTACTTTTTTTAGAATATGGTTCAAATGTTTTCTAAAAAACAATAAGAATTTTTTAGAAACTTAAAAAGGGGTGTTGGTAAATTGCCCTCCCCGCAGGTGGTAGTAAAAAATGGTCTGATTTAATGAGCCTCATTTTTAGATAGATTGCCTCCCAAACCTTTCTTCTATCTAATGGGTATTTCCCGGTAATTAAGGTTAGGTATACAATATTGCAAATAAGTGTGGTATATATAACTGATATATAGTTTATATTATTTGTCACCCCCTTGCCGCCGTGACAAGAAAATTGTCAATTTAGGTTAAGTTATGATTAGTCCTAGTTTAAGTTATGTTACGTCCTAATCTAAGTTACCGTAAGTCTTAGGCTAAGGTAGTTTTAGTCTTAGTATTA
>JAHKBH010003820.1:0-13062 GCA_019049505.1 Pachyrhynchus sulphureomaculatus
GGCATCGCAGATAAAAAATATAAATTACCAATGTTCGCTTCGTATTCTCTGCGGAACTTCTGGCCATTAGAGAAGCATTGAGACTTGCAGTTACCTCCAAGATAGCCAATACATATTTAATAATAACAGATTCTTTAAGTGCAATAAAGGCCATTAAATCAAACAAGTTTTAAAAACTCATACATACTGGATATTATTAATCTAATTCAGATATGTTTTCATCAGAAATATAGAAATCGCCTTCTTATGGGTTCCAAGCCATACGAACATTAAGGGAAATGAGATGGCAGACCGACAGGCCAAGGAAGCGATAACACCCCGCTCGATTTTATCAAACATATAAACAAAATAGTAATGAATTTGTTCCAATTAGATTGGAATCTTATGGATGGACAGAACAAGCTCAGTGAGACAAAACCTATAATATTTCCTCCTTATCACAGTGACGATCTAACTAGAAGAGAGAACGTTTATATGGAGGAGAATGGCCATCGGTCACACTCACCTAACTCACTCCCATCTCCTCAAAAGGGAACCTCCCCCATCTGTAATATTTGCTCCTCTCTCCTAACGACAAAACATATACTCACAGCAAACCACTAGGTCCCTCGAAGGGAAAAACACCACCTCCCCCCAAACACTTCACCAGCTCTTAAAGCCGGAATATGAAACTATAAAAAATCTATTGGAATTCCTGAAAGAAATAAATCTGTTAAACACCATATAAAAGATCAATACAAACAAAAAAAAAAAGATTTCTAACATAATCATATAGAAATAGGTATGTGTATGTGTAGTATACATGTGTGTGTATGCGTGTGGGGATGTAGGTATGTATGTGGGTAAGTTGGTAAGTGTTTGTATATGTAGAAATGTAAGTATGTGTGTATTTATATATATATGTATATATATAAAAAAAGGAATATTAAAGAAAAAATAGAAAAACAAAACATCTAATTCAACTCTTTAGTTAAGGCGCCAAATGACCTACGATGTCGACGCGCCATTAATAAATATCCAATCCAATCCAATCCAAAAATTGATGCTCATCCCTTATTTCGAAAAGTATTGATCAAAAAATTTTGAAAAAAAAATTATGGAATATTATTTATAAAGTGGAGGTTGAATGAAAATTATCACGAGTTTGTTACCTCTGATAATTTATCTGGTATAAAAAAATATTCAAGGTATCAGTTTTCAACAAAAATCAGAAACAAACTTTGTTGAAAACTCATTTAGAGTGTGTTTTGTGAAGTCACTGATAATTTTGTACCTATGTACAAATCCGACTTGCACTTGGCCGTTTTTTTTTATTCGTGAAAGTACACATTCGAGATGGTTCCATATAAATTTTATTAAAATTGGTTATGTCCGAGGATGGATTGAAAAGTTCGCGGCTTAGTCAAGAAAACAAAATAAAATACGTACAAAAATATTTTTATTTTTCGACATAATCTCCGCCTAGTTCTCTGCACTTCTTCCACCTGCTTTCCAAAAAAGATTCCTCAAGATCTTCAAAATACTGGTTAACTGCAACTTCGACTTTCTTTATTTGATGAAAATTTCTGGCCACCGAGGTGTTTTTTTTTTAGGTTTGGAAACAGATGAAAGTCCGAAGGTGCCAAATCAGGAGAATAAGCTGGGTGGGGCAGCAATTCGAAACCACAATCACGAATTTTAGCCATAGACTCAATAAACGTGTGAACACGAGCGATGTCCTGATGGAACAAAACTTTCTTTCTCAGTAATCCTGGGCGTTTCTCTTTAATTTATTAACGTAAACGACGCAAAAGGGTGCAATAGTATGTCGAGTTTATTGTTTCGCCTTTCCAGCCGATAGAATTGCCTTCGCTTTCTTTGGGGTCGGTTCACCAGATTTTTTCTACTGCTTGGATTGTTGTTTTGACTCTGAAGTATATTGGTGAACCAAGGTTTCGTCCATTGTCACAAAATTGTTAAGAAAATCTTGCAGATTAGCCTCAAACACCTCCAAACAGTCGCTAGAAATCGTGAGTCGAATTCGTTTTTGTTCAACTGAAAGCAATCTGGACATCCACCTATCGGAAACCTTAGAAAATCCAAGTTCGTTGGCAATGATGTTTTGTGTTAGTTTATATAAGATGCCTATAGTGTCTGCAATCTCCCTGATAGTTAATCTACGATCTTTTTATATTAGATCACACACTTTGACGATGTTTTCTTCAGTCATAGACGTCGTGGGCCGGCCAGAGCGAGAGTTATCTTCAATGCTCTCTCGTCCACGTTTAAATTTTGCAACCCATTTTTTCACAGTGGTATATGACGCAGCAGATTCCCCTAGTATTGCTTTCATATGATCGAGGATCTCCTTTGGTGTTAATCTTTTTTTAAACAGGTACTTGATGACCACACGTTGTTAAATTTTTTCCATTTTTCCAAAAACTTTGCACTTGTTCTCACTAAACTCGTTCTAACCTAAAAACCACAAATTCTACAGCAACAAAATTTCACACTATGACAACCAAAGAAAGCATGAACTTATTGATGGTACTATAATAAAAATATTATAATTATTTTTTGGTGAGGCCACGAACTTTTCAATCCATCCTCGTAGTTTGTGAAAAAAAATTGTTATTAAAAAAGTGAAAAATAAAAATTTTTAGAAAGAAAAACCGACTTCAAAAAACCAGCACACAAAATTTAGTAAAGTAAAGAAATGTTTTTGAAATACTCGTAAAATACCTCTGAGATAAGATATTGGTTTAATTTGACAATTCAGTTATTAATTCCGTATAAACAAATCGTGCAAATGTTAAAAACAGCTACTCAGTATATATCACCACTACACCAAACACTTCATTTTTGCACTCGACGCGCGTTTCTCTAACCATGTTCCATCGCATCGCTCCTAATGAAGCTAACATGGTTAGCGAAACGCGCGTCGAGCGCAAAAATAAAGTGTTTGGTGTAGTGGTGATATATACTGAGTAGTATCATTGTGCCAAAGATTCCACATTCCCAACTTAGTTAAAAACAGCTATTATTTATTGTTACGATTTCTTTATAAAAGATAATTTTTGAAATCGGCACCAATTTCTTGTGTCAATAATCCTTACTAATAATATTAACACCTAATTAGATAATAAAATATACATAAACCGTAGGCTGAAAAGTTTTTGGTCTGACACATCGATGTCGCCTTTTTCAAAAAGTCCATGATTTTTAGGAAGTACCAACCTTCAAACGATACATGTCAAAATTTCATGACATTTCGAAAATTAGTTTACAAGTTACAGTGGTTTTAGTGACGCTACTTTTGATATTCTCAAAACAATCGAAAAAATCGAATTTCGTGTGTTGATTAAACACTGTTTTTTGATGCAAGCAAGGCAATGGCTTGATAAGTGTTACGGGGACTCTGCTCCTGGAAAATCACTCATCATTTATTGGTATGCTGAATTTAAACGCGGTCGTACATACACAAATAATGCTGAACGCTCTGGACGCCAAAATGTGGTGGTTATACCGGAAAACATCAAAAAAATTCACCAAATTGTTTTGGATGACGGTAAAGAGAAATTGCGTGAAATAGCTGACACCCTAAAGATATCAAAAGAACGTGTTGGTTATATTTTGCATGAACATTTGAGCATGAGAAAGCTCTGTTCGAAATGGGTACCCCGTTTGCTCATAGTAGACCAAAAATAATAACGTGTTGATGATTCTGAGCGCTGTTTGTACCTGTTTAAGTGCCATAAAAAGGATTTTTTCATGTGATATGTGACAATGGATGAAACATGGATCTACCACTACACACCGGAATTAAATCGGCAGTCAGCTGAATGTGGACGGCAGCCGGTGAAAGCCGCCCGAAGCGACCAAAGATATAACAGCCGGCTGGGAAGATTTTGGCCTCTGTATTGTGGGATGCGCATGGAATAATTTTCATCGACTATGCTGAGGAGGGAAAAACCATCAACAGCGAATATTATATAAAGCTATTGGTGCGTTTGAAGACAGAAATCGCAAAAGAACGGCCCTAAATGTACGAGAAAGACGTGCTCTTTCATTAAGACAATGGTTACAATGGCAAAATTTAAATTTGAATTGCTTCCTCATCAACCGTATTCTCCAGATTTGGCCCCCAGTGACTATCATCTATTTGCAGATCTCCAAAAAATGCTCACTAGAAGGAGATTTGGCTCTAATGAAGAAGTTATCGCCAAAACTGAGGCTTGTTCTACAAGAATGGTATAGAAATGTTAGAAAAACGTTGGACTGATTATATCGCTCTTGAAGGAGACCATGTTGATGAATAAAGTCGAATTTTGCAAAAAAAGTCTGTTTTAAGTAGCTAGATCAGCCTACGTGTTAATGTCTATGTGTACTAAAGTAACAACAAAAATAGACGAAAACAACAAAAAAAAAGAAGAAAAAAGAAAGAAATAAAAATGAATAAAGACATTAAATGAATCAGTGCAGTGCAAATTAGAATAACAGTGAAATAAAACAAATATTAGTTACATACATCCAACAAGCAAAACAAGTTTCTAAAAGAATTTTTATAAGTGTCCTATCAAGTGAAATGATCTAAACATATTGACCGAATCTTATTTTCGGTGTCTGCAAAAATGTCACATTCATTACTAATTAAGTTAAATTAATTGCACATAACATTGATTGGTTCAATTAACCAGAGATTAGTCCTAGCACGTGAACAAACAAAAGTAGCAGTATTTCGTGAATCAATTCTAGGCACTAATATAGCCACCTCCGACAGCAGCTGAGGACAGTCGATGACTCCGTGCAACAATCTATACAAGAAAATTACAGACGAACACTCTCTGCGAGCCTAAAGTGATTGAAAATTAAATCTCTCCAATAATAAAGAGTACTCTATTCCTCTCATTGGATAGACACCATCTACCGTAACTGATAAATATTTTCGAAATCTTTTTTGAACTCATTCTAGCATTAGTTTGTAGCATAAATAATATGGCATCCAAATAAGAGAGGCATACTCTAGTTTGGATCTCACATAAGACTCATATAGCAGTATTAAAGATCGTTCACTATTAAAGCTTCTACAGTTGCGCACTATAAAACCATATAGACGATTAGCTTCCAGCGTTACGTTAATAATGTGTTGTTATCGAATACTACTCCCAAGTCTCTTACACTGTTGGTGCGCCCGAGAGTTGATCTTCCTAGTGAATATTCATATGTTATTATATGGTTTTTCCTCGTCACCGACATAATTTTACATTTAGAAATATTCAAGTCTAATTTATTGTGCTTACACCAATCCTCAAGCACGCAAAGCTCAGTTTGAAGCACTTTACAGTCCTGAATACATGAGACGGGCGCATACAGCTTGAGATCATCAGCGAAAAGCAGCCCGCCACAATTCAGAGTATCACAAAGGTCAGTTGCAATTGCAAAAATTGTAGGGGACCAAGATTGGATCCCTGTGGCACGCCCGAGGTTGCGGTATAGGAATCGGAAATATATCCATTAGAGTGTACTGACTGAGAGCGGCCCCCCCAAATATGAAGAAAACAAACTGCACGCATCCACACTAAAACCCATACGTCAAAGCTTCTGTAGCAAAACGAAATGAGATAAAGAAATCATAATAATAAATAATAGCTGTTTTTGACATTTGTAAAATTTGTTTATAAGTAACTAATAATTAAGTTGTCAAATTAAAGCAATATCTTATTTTAGAGGTATTTGACTCCATATATAAAAAATGTTCTTTACGAAATATAATATTTTAATCCAACTAGTACATTTGGTTTCACTGAAGCAAAAATGTAAAGACGTCATCCAAATAACAACATCCAAAAATAGAAAAATATGCCTATTATCAAAGTTCAAAAAAATATCAAATTCAATTTCTTTCGCCTGGATAACTGTTTTAAAAATAATTCCTACACAAACATATCATCTAATCTTCTTTAGGGTCTCCAATATTACCCAATTCTACACGAATATTACACAAAATATTATGTTACATCCAAATACTTAGTTATGGGGGGCCTTTGTATAATTTTTTTAGATAAACATGTGTCATCTGCTCGTATAGGAAATGTCAAAAAATTTCGATAAGATGCACTCAACCGTCTTTAAGGCCCCTTTTCATATCAAACAACCAAAAAATATGCTTAAATCAGGTAGAAAAGATTATTCTGTTGAATTAAAATATATTTTTAAAAGAAAAATAAATATGCACGGTTTCTATGGTAACAAGAACCATTCATTTGAAAGCTTTTAAAGTAAATATTTGCTCTCAACAGTGAGGAGATTGGAGATCAAGATATTTTTGCAAGATAATTGCCAAAAATACTTGTGCAAATGTTTGTGAATTCATTGATTTTAGATGTGATAACGGATAAAACCATTTCATTGTGAATAACATGAATTGTTTGATGGATGGTTTTGAATTATTTCGCAAACAAGAGGTTATTATTGCACCCAGTGTAAGTATTTATGGGATTATTTAAGATTACATTAACAGCAATAAACAATAATTAAAATGATTTTTATATTTTAACAAATTTTACTTTACATGGACAGCTGTTGGTTTTTGATATATGCATAATGGTTTTTGTGATAAGGCGTACACATAACGTGTATTACTACGGGGTCTACCTTTTAAGTTTTTACAAAAACAGTGAAAGAAAAATCGTTTTATTTATTTCTCCCTCGCCTTTAGGATTTATAACTTTTGCACCTAAACTAACCTGAACCAATTCTAAATTTTTTCGATTCTGAAATTTGTACCTCAAAAACATAGTTTTGGAAGGATTCAACAGCTTTTTGAGATGGAGATGACATAAGTGTGCAATCGTGCATTGTCTTGATGAGAGAGAATTTTTTTCTCCGCTAATTGCAGACGTTTTTCTTTCACAGCATAGTTGAAACGATCCAGTAAGTTGACATAGTACTCTCCATTAATCGTTTTTGCCCTTTTCAAGGTAATTAACGTGGATTATGCCGCGTACATTCCAAAACACTGTGGCATGAATTTGTTGGCCGATAAAGGCGCCTTGGCCTTCTTTGGCGCCGGTTCGGTGCAGAAAACTCACCATTTTAACTGTTTTTTAGTCTCTGGTGAGCTGTAATGCATCCATGAGTCGACGCCAAAAATCATTCCGATTACGCCTTTACAACGCCTGACACACGTTTGTGTTTATTGCCAATTTTGAGCAATCACGGCACCCATCTTGCGGAAAGCTTTCTCATATCCAAATGAGTTGTCAAAATTTTCTACAACCATTCAGTTGAAATGCGCACAATCTCAGCAATCTCACGTACTTTCACGCTCCTATCACTTATCACTATATCGTGGATTTTTTCAATCATTTTTGATGTGGTGATCTCATTTGGACGACCTGGACGGTTTTTTTTTTTATCAAAAACGCTTGTACAGCCGCGTTTGAACTCTGCTGTCCAATATTTTATGGTCGATAACGAAGGTGCAGAGTCCCCATAAACTTCGCTGAGTTCCACTTTTATCTCTTCTATCGTTTCCTCTTTCAAAACCAAATATTTTATTACTGCTCGATATTCAATTTTTTCCATTGTCGTAAAATCACAAAAGTTGCTCCATTTAAATCGCTGCCACTCATAAACTAAATCACGCAGCGACTTGTGAAAGGTTGTGTTTACGAAAAGTATAATTTTTAAATTGTAGTAGCTCCATCTTGGCCGAGGCTAGGTACTTATCATACAAGTGATTATGTTTAGTTTGGTTTGGCATTTCAACATGAATAGACTGACGCCTGACCAACGCTTCCAAATTGTGCAAATTTATTTTGAAAATCATGGTTCTGTTCGAAATACGTATCGCGCACTACGTCCATTTTACGGTCAACATAATCGTCCATCAGAGCAATTAATTCGATTAACTATGGAACGTTTTCGCACCACGTTTACTCTAAATGATAATACGCATCCACAGAGACGTCGTACAGTGCGTACAGAAGAAGTCATTGCTGCTGTAGAGCGTAGCGTAGAGGAAGACCCGAATCAGTCTATCCGCCATCGTGCACAGGAATTGGATATGTGTCCATCCACTTTATGGAAGATTTTGCGGAAAGATCTTGGTTTGCGTGCTTACAAAATCCAACTCGTGCAACAATTGAAGCCACACACGATCACCTAGCAAGGCGTAGATTCGGTGAATGGACCCAAAACAAGATTGCCGTTGATCCCGATTTTCATAAGCGAATTTTGTTTAGCGATGAAGCTCACTTTTGTTTGAATGGATACGTCAATAAACAAAACTGCCGTATTTGGAGTGATGATAATCCTCAAGTGTATGTTGAGACACCGTTACATCCAGAAAAACTGAGTGTTTGGTGTGCTTTATGGGCTGGTGGAATCATTGGTCCGTACTTTCTTTAAAAACGATGCTGGTCAGAACGTTACAGTCAATGGTGACCGCTATAGAGCCATGATTACTGACTTTTTCGTTCATCAATTGAGCAACCATGATGTGCAGGAGCTGTGGTTTCAACAAGACGGCGCAACATGTCACACAGCTCGTGCCACAATTGATTTATTGAAGGAAACGTTTGGTAACCGCATAGTTTCACGTTTCGGACCCGTGAATTGGCCTCCAAGATCGTGCGATTTAACGCCGCTAGACTATTTTCTGTGGGAATATGTGAAGTCGCTAGTCTACGCCGATAAGCCCGAAACGATTGACCACTTGGAGGACAACATTCGCCGCGTTATTGCCGATATACGGCCACAAATGTTGGAAAAAGTCATCGAAAATTGGACCTCCAGATTACACTACGTCCGAGCCAGCCGTGGCGGTCATATGCCAGAAATCATATTTAAATTATAATGCCAGAAGATTATCTTTCGAATAAAGTAAATTTCATGTCAATTTAAAAAATTTATCTTTGTTTTATTCCATTTCAAAGTTCTATACCTCTATAAAAAACATCCTTTATTACCATAGGTATATAGGTATAACTTAATTTAAGTTAATTTTTTGATGTGTCTGCATTTTTGGCTTTAAAGTTAAATAAAATAATAGGCTAAAAAAAAGTACGGTCTTATAGAAGAAAAGCCAAAAATTTATTTCTTTTAAAATCTTTCCTCAAAAATAATAATAAAATAACTTAAGATTTACTCGATTTTTTATTAACCATACGAAAGATTTTTTCGTAGGCTTTAAGGGACAAATAGTATATACTTGCCTTGGTTCCTCCTTCGTTACGCTACTGACATTGTTACTTGCCACGGACTCGAACAAAACGAACAAATCTTTTCGCCAAGCTAAAGTAGCCTTGAAAACAATCAATTACCATTTGTTATATAGGGCATCTGCTCTAAAGAATGAAGGATAAACGCGTTGTTCATTAATTTAATAACATTACAGCGATACATTCGACTCGCTTTATTATCCCACGGAACTTTTTTTGTTGTTTTAATTGCGTACTTTGCTTAAATCTGGTACGTACACACAAGAATGGAAGGCAGGTGCTAGGTAGTGATTTAAAAAGTGGATTTCTTATAGCGAAATGTATTCTTATTTTTATTATTATAACGAAGAACAGATCTAATTTCCAATTAATTATTATACATTTTACGGCGACAAGCAAATATACTGACATATTGTTGTTCAATTATAAGATATACGAGGGTAGATTGAAAAGTCTTTTAAGAAACATGGTAAATATTTTTTTTGCAAAAGCAAAAAACTATTTTTCAACATTATTCAAAATTATTTCTAGTCCTGTGGACACTCTTGTTTTGCAAGCGGATGTTGACATATTTTTTCCAATGGGCAACTTTAAACGGCTTAAGTCTGAATACTGATAAATGCTCCTGTACATCATTTTCCAGATTAAGAAGTCCTATGCAGTTTGATTATAGTATAAATACAAGCATTTTAAAACGAGTACATGAGATTAGGGATCTTGGTGTGATGTTTGATTGTTCTTTATCTTTCATCGGCCATCAAATGAGTGTGGTGCAGCGAGCCGGTAGGTGTTTGGGTTTTATTGATAGATTTAGTGCCAATTTTTCATGTAATGTGTTTAAATTATTGTATTGCTGGTACGTTCGACCGATTTTGGAGTATGCAAGCCCGGTGTGGTCTCCTTTTTATAATGTCCATATTAGTCAGTTGGAGAGTGTCCAAAAAAATTCTTACGTATCTGTTTCTTTTAAACTGAAAATTCCTTTAACTGAGGGACATACCAACTATGACCTGGTACAAGGATTGTTAAATATGTGCAGTCTTCAGGACAGACGAATGCAAGCTACATTTCTGATTTAAGCTACTAAATAGGTATATTGACTGTGAGTACGTACTTATTATCTTTTCATACCGTACATCGTACCCGCACTAGGTCGTTATTTTACCCAGCTAATGTCACCAGAAACTATGGCTTGCATAGTCCAATCTTTCGAATGCAGCGTAAATTTGCCAATTGATAGCCCAGTACACCGACCGATTCAAAAATATGGTCAAGCAACTGACCTCGCTATAGAGTTTCTTTAATTTTCGGGTAGTTTCCCATTGGTAATATATGTCAAGTACTGTTTACCTTTAAAATTATTAATTTAGATTGTAATACCCTGCATTCTGGCCTATTAGTTTTAGATTTAGCTTTAATTATACTGTTCACTCACATTGTTTTTTTCTCTTGCATATTGGCGATGTTTTTTGTAGAAATGGTGTTACCGCTGATAACACTGGTCAACAACAGTCTTGTTTCCTTTATTTTTTTTTCTGTTATTGGGTATTTCTATGGCCCTGACTATGAAAAAAAATACTGGGAGATTGCTAACAGCTTTACCTTTTGAAATATACAGTTTTATTATTTTGCCAAAAAAATACAAAAAAATAATATATTATGTTAACAAAATTTCTATTGAACACTAGCAAATGATCTTTTATAAGATTTCCTTGAATGAACGACTTTAGGTAGATCTCGTTGCAAACTCCAGCAGTAGTCTGCCATCATATGTGAGTCCCACCGCCCCTGATAACGCTCTTCCATTGTCCGAAGATCTTGATGAAAATCTTTCACCCTGTCCTCACTAAAATCACCCAAATTTTGTGGAAATCGGTCGGTCTAAATGCGAGTGCAGGAAGTGGATTTTTATGCTCATGTTGCACCCTAGCTCTTACAAGTTCGATAGCATACACTCAACAAGCTCGACATGGTCGTCAGATTTCTTTTTGCCTAGGAGCTACTCATAACCAAAACAAATGAATTCCAAGCTTTGGATTCGACTTCAGTCATTGATTTGACAAAATTAGGATCTTTCACGAGTTTGCCTAATCTGTGGCCCATCAAAAATACCAGCTTTCAATTTTTCTGAACTTAATCCTGGAAACTTGCGTGAAAGAAAATTAAAACATTCGCCACTTTTGTCAAGCGCCTTCACAAACTGTTTCATTATACCGAGTTTAATATGAAGTGGTGGAAGTATGATGCGGTCTCGGCTAACTAAAGGCACGTTTAAAAACATTGTTTGTACCAACTTTTAGCGCTTCCCGCACTGGCCAAACTTTTTTCTGACCAATGGTGTTGTTTGTCACGACTATCCCAGAGACACATGAAACAAGGGAACTTTGTGTACCCCCCTTGTTGACCTAAAAGAAAGTTAACCATTTTCAGATCAACACAAATGACCCATTTGTGGTCTTGATACTTAATTTTTTTTTCCATAACCTTAGAAACATTTACGTATTCTTCTTTTAAAAAAGTCATCGAATGTGCAATAGGTATAGATCCGTACTTGTTACCGTTATGAAGCAAAACACACTTTAAACTTCTTTTGCTGCTGTCTATGAAAAGACGCCAATCACTAGGTTGGTACTGTTTTAATCCCATCTGCTGCAAAATACCACCAACATCGTTACAAAAAACTAAATCCTTCTCTTGAGAAAAATACGGTAACAGATTTTTTTCTCGGGTACGATAAAATGTAATGTTGGTTTCCGGAGTAAGCAAATTTTTTTCTTTTAAACGAGATGCTAAAATTTCAGAAGCTTCTTTTGGTAAGTTCAAATCTCTTACTAAGTCATTTAGTTCTTTCTGATTAAATGGTTGAGGTTCTGAAAGGATACATTTGTAGTCTGAATCAGAGTCTTCACTTGATGTATTTCGTTCGGGTTCACAGAGATTTGGATCATCAGAAGATTTAGATGTGCTGGGTTGTACCTCTTGTGATTTTAATTGAGGTCGTTACTTTCGATTTCCAGGGTTAATTCCGTTTATTTTCACAACGCAGAAGTAGCAATCGTCATGATAGTTTCGAGGTTCTCGCCAAATCATGGGTGTTACGAACATTATTGCATCTCTTTTTTCCACTGGACCATAACCGTAGACATTACCACATACCACACATTTCTGGCATACAATATGAGGAACTCATGGCTTATCCTGATTACACAATTTTATTTTAAAGTATTGATGATACGCAGTTTTCACAAAGTCCGATATAGGTTTTCGATATTTTGCAAATATATATTCACCACAAATATAGCAAAAAACAATCGGGATTAAGCACACAACATCTTCTTGACGAAGCCATATCTAAAACAACAACAAAATATATTTTAGTGTCCAATAAAAAACGAAAATCTAAGTAAAAATAGTAAATGAGGGTAGTTAGCTATAACTCAAAACAAAAGCTGTTAGAGAAAAATTGTTGCCATATTTAAAAAATACGCGTCAATTTGAGATAGAAACAAAAAAAAAATCACAGGAAACAAGCAATTTTCTTTTTTTTTGTTGACCAGTGTAATAAATAAATAAATAAATAAATAAACATCAACCTTCATTAAGCACAATATATTTCATAAATTTTTTCCACCCAAGCCAATTTTTGAGGTTAGGCAACAAAAAAGAGTCGCTTGGGGCATAATCTACGGAATAGGGTGCGTGGGAAACTATATCAAAGCCCATGCACTTTTGTAATTGCAACGACTGATATGTGCACATGTGCTTGTGTATTGTGTGTCTTGTCCTGGTGAAAAAGCACTTTTTCTTTTTTGCACGCGTCACTTTTGTTTCAACTTACTAAGCAAGCAGACCAATACAT
>JAHKBH010003821.1:0-13041 GCA_019049505.1 Pachyrhynchus sulphureomaculatus
TTTTGAAAAATAGCGAAAAAAATCGCTCTCCTCCCACCTTATCTCGAAAAGTACTGATCAAAAAATTTTGAAAAAATTCTGGAATATTCTCTACGGGGTGTAGATTGAACGAAAATTATCACGAAAGCATTACCTTTAATAATTTATCTGGTGTATATAAAAAAAAAAACAAAAATTTCAAAGTCATCAGTTTTCAGTAAAGATTTGGAAACAAATTTTGTTTGAAAACTCATTTGGGGTTGTGTTTTGTGAAGTTACTGATCATTTGATGCACCCCACCGTAACAAAATTTTTTATTTTAAAAACAATCAACGTACGGAACACTAATTGTGCAACTTCAACTTGGCACTTGACCGGTTATTTTTTTAATATGTTGTCTATTTCATTTTTTTTTTAATTGTTTTGTGTTTAAAATTTCGTTTGTGTACTTTATTTATTACTTTTGGTCTTAGTGCTGGTGTGTCAAACCAATGATGACACTATTTCTATGGGACCTTGCGTGTTGGTTAGAGTAATCGTTAAGGTGTCGTCCCGACCATGTAGGTTTGGTATACCATTCTGTAATTATTTTGTTGCCCTTTTCGAGTTAACATCATATCTAAAAAGTCTATTTTTTTATCTTTTTCTATTTTTCATTGTTAAATTGTAATTTTTAATGGAAGTTGTTGAACTCTTGGAGTGTATTTTTAACTTCTGTGTCTGGCACTGCGAGTAAAAAGTCGTCGAAAAATCTTTTATAGAATATGATCTTGAATTCTAATTTATTTATTGGATTTTCCTCCAGCAATTGCATTCCTAGTTGTGCAATTCCTGATGAAATAGGCGAACCCATGGCACATCTGTCTATTTGTCGGTAAAAAGTAATTTGATTCATGGCTACTATGAAACTATTTTTAGACAATGACGTTTGCTTTTATATTTTGTTCTCATCTTTTGTCTAAAACTATGAGAACCAATTCTTTTGGAATGTTTGTATTTAGTGATCACATCTAAAGAAATCAGTTGATGGTCCGGCGGTATTTGAATTGTGTCAATGAATTTTTTAAACATGAAGGAGGGAGATGTCAACGTGGTGTTTCTTTTAAAGGAAACGAACTAAAAAGGTCCAAGAAATAAAAAATGTTATAGAAAAATGATTCAGAAATATTATATTATATATATATATATATATATATATATATATATATATATATATATATATATATATATATATATATACTTATATATATAAATATATATATATATATATATATATATATATATATATATATATATATATATATACATATATATATATATATATATATATATATATATATATATATATATATATATATTTATATTTATATATATTATTATATATATATATATATATATATATATATATATATATATATATATTATATATATATATATATATATATATAATATATATATATAAATATATATATATATATATATATATATATATATATATATATATATATATATATGATTATTAGATTTTATCAGCTAACAAAACAGTGTTTTATTGTGCTCTTAAAAAATACAAGTTTGCCATGGTGATTGTGGGTGGAAAAATGTGATTTTTTGGTGATAACATGTATTAGAAACTGACCTATATAAAAATCGACTTTTCAAAAATATATTCTCAGTAACTAGTGAAATAAACGAAAAATCATACTAAACAATAGCAAACAATAGTTCCAAAGAAAAGAAAAAAATCTGATAAATACTTGTGTATACCGAAACGATATTTAAATTGTTTATCTTTAGTAATTTTTTTGTGGATCAGGCTTGTAGTAAATATACATAGGCATGGAGGGTAATGAACTGTGTATGAAATGTAAAAAACAATGTGATGCGGAAGAACAATATTATAAATGTGACTCATGTCTGCAGAACATCCACAAGAAATGCCTAAATAGTACACCTTCTGAAATTAAATGCATGCCTCTACAAAAGAGAATACTGTTCCTAATATGTGAAGATTGTAAACAACTAATTGCAAGAATGCCTTACATGGTAAAACTTATAGAAGATATGAAAAAAGACATAGAATCGTTGAAATCTTCTATGCGCAAGGAAACTTATGCTAATATATTACAGGCAAGTTCTATAAAGGATGAAAGCAATCCTAAGATAAACCCTCCTACTCTTGTTTTTAAACCCAGGAAAGATCAGAAAACAGAAATAAGTAGGAAGGAAATTCAAAAATCCATAGATCCAGCTGTATTAAATGTTGGTATCAGAAATGTTAGGGAAACAAAACGGGGCAATATTGTAATTAAATGTGACACTAACCAAGATTTGGAAAAATTTAAAAACGAGGCTGTAAGCAAGCTAAAAGAGAAATACAGTGTAGTAGTACCAAAAAAGCTGCCACCAAAAATAAAAATAATTGGCTATACTGGTAATAAATCCATGGAAGAAATAGAAGAATCCATAAAAAGACAAAATAGATGGATAGTCGAGAAAGATTACTTGAAGATAACATATGTTAAGAGACAAAATAATAAGAGCAATACGTCGACCATTTATGCTGAGTGTTCGGGTGACCTACTTCTAAAAATAAAAAACTACAAAAAAATATGCATAGACTGGGAGAGACTGCCAATTTATGAGGATCTTTCTATATCAAGATGCTACAAATGTCAGGGTTTTTATCATAAAAGCTACAAATGTGAGAGGGACCAAGTCTGTGGAAACTGTGCAGGAAGCCACAATACTTCAGAGTGCGACTCTCAAACGAAAAAGTGTGTAAATTGTTCTTCTCTCCAATAAGCAATATAATTTAAAACCACAACACTTCCCATTCGGCACTAGATGCAAATTGTCCATCACTAAAATACCATTTGGGAATAATAGTGAGCAGAACTGATTATACTTTATAAATATGGTAATACACTTACAAGATGAAGTTCTTTATCAAATTGATGCCGAAAATATGCCACATAGTACAATGGAATGGAATGCGTTGAAGAAAGAAATATGTTGTTAAGTATTATGCATGTCAATATCAGAAGCTTAAATAAGAACATTGATAATCTTCTCATTTTTTCTTGAGTCCTATGAACTTTTAAGTTTGGATATAATAGTTTTAAGCGAGACGTTTCAACTTGGAACGACAAAAAATTATCATGTACAGGGCTACCAAACTCTTTATAATGAAGCTAAATATAATAAGAACGATGGTATCCTTATTTTGGTAAAAAATAATATTAATGTTGATATTTACATGTCCTTTGTTACCCACCTCAAAGGCAACTCTTGCTAGAATTGTACTTGAGTTAAAAAACGTAAAAATTGGAATGACTGCAATATACAAACCACCACCAATACCAAAGATTAATTTTATTGATGACTTAAACAGTTTCCTTGAACATTCCACTAACTCAAGCATAGAAATTATTATAGGAGATATTAACATAAACATATTAGACACTAATGATGATAATGTTGTGGATTATCTTTCTGCCCTTGAGTCCCGGGGTTTTGAATCTTACATAAATTCAGTTACTAGACCAGATTCCGGAACTTCTTTAGACCACATTTTTGTCAAACAGAAACTAAAATCTAATATATGGTGTTTTAAATCGTGCACTGTTGATACAGATATTTCAGATCATAACCCAGTTATACTAAATATTAATAGAAAGAAGGTAATGCCAAAAAATACAGTAAATGAACGGATATCAATAGCAAACTCAAAAATAAATGTTTCCTAAATTTAAAAGGGAATTGTCGCGAATTTGATTGGACTGTCGTTACTGGGGAGGGGGATCCGGAGATTTCCACAGAGACGTTTTTGAAATGCATACCGGGAATTATTGGAGAATGCTACAGAAACATTCACAACGAAGGTAAATAAACATAAAAAACTGAAAGAATGGGATAAACTGAAGGTATTATTACTTCAATTAAGAATCGGGATAAAATGAAAAAAAAACTTATGAATAATTACAACCTGCAGTTAAAAGACGAATATAAAAAAATATCGAAACACTTTAAATAAAATAATTCAGAAGCAAAAAAACGATTACTACAAAAGTCAAATAGCAAGTCACAAAAACAACATAAAAAAACTTTACGAAATCATTAAGGATGCTACTTATGAGGTTAAACAAAAAACAAATGAAAATATTAATATAAAAAAATAGTCAGGATGAAGCTTTCGAAAGTGAATCTGAAAATGGCACATTATTGCAATGAATATTTTATTAACATCGGCCAAGAGATGGAGAGGGTCATTCCTCAGCCTCGGACTGAAGTTCAGGATGTGGTGCGTCTGGACAGATCAATTTATTTAACTCCTATAACTAAGAATGAAATAATTAAACATATATCTTCATTGAAAAAACAATAGTTCACCTGGTTATGATAATATCAAAAGACAGTAACAATAAAACAAACACACACAGAAATAATAGAACCTTTATTGCATATATTTAACAGAATTCTAGAAACAGGAATTGTACCAAAACCATTTAAAACCTCAATAGTAATACCTATATACAAAAATGGCGTAAAAACATCCATAAATAATTACAGACCTATAAGCTTAATTAGTAACTTTGCAAAAATACTGGAGAAATGCATTAAGGAAAGATTTTCGTTATTTTTAAAATTAATAATGTCTTGTCACCAAATCAGTATGGTTTTGTTGAAGGGCGTAACACGTCGGATGCTATGCATAGACTTGTGACTGAGATTGAAAATAATCTGAATTTAGATAGAAAATGCATAGCAGTTTTCTTAGATCTCGCCAAGGCATTCGATACTGTTCCGCACGCAAAACTTCTTAATGTTCTGGAAAGAAATGGGATAAGGGGTTTGGCATACAATTTAATGAATAGTTATTTGTCTGAAAGATATCAAATGGTTAAAATGAATAATACTATAAGTTCAAGACAATTAATAAAAATTGGGATTCCCCAGGGCACTGTATTGGGACCCAATCCTGTTTATAACATACATCAATTCCTTGCTGAATATGGAGGTTGACGGGATGACTATCTCCTTTGCTGACGACACAGTACTGGGTTTTTTCAGGAGATGAATGGGAGGATTTAAAAGATACAGCAATGAATGGCCTGAAAATAGTAGGAAACTGGCTTGAAAATTATAAACTTACCCTTAATTTAACAAAGACCCAGTATATTGCCTTCTCTCTAACTGTAGCGAATAGACCACCATTCAATTATATAGAATTCAATAAACACATCGTAAAGGAAGTAAACACACGCTAAGTACCTTGGAATAGTGATTGATCAGTTTCTGAGGTGGAATTTTCATGTTGATTACATGTCGAACAAAATTCGAAAACTCGTTTATAAATTTTACCTTCTGAGAGAATTTCTGGACCAAAGCGCTTTGGTGATGATTTATAAGGCATTAGTAGAATCGATAATTCGATATGGAATTGTGGTATGGGGTGGAATTGTATAATAATAACCTACATAAACTAAATATTATACAAAAATATATTTTGAAAATAATATATAAAAGAAATAAAAGATATCCAACGGACAGGCTGTTTTCAGTAAAAACGAGAGTAACATTAAAATAATGTATATCAACGCTATTTGTGCCTATATACACACCCATAAAGATGCTCAGTTACATAAGCACATAAGTACGACACTCGAACAAAAACACTTCAAACATTTAAAAGTGCCTCAAAGCCACAACAATTTACATCTGAGATATTTGAATTATGTTGGGCCTAAATTGTACAACTTACTCCCTATTGAAATACGAAAAGAACAGAATAAAAATACATTCATCAGAAAATGTAACGGGTTTGTTTTCAAAAATAGCTTCCAATTTGAAGGGTTTCTAAACTGAATGGATGGTGTCAGAACTGTCTCATGAGGGGGAGAAGGGAGGAATTTCTTTGATGTATATATGTGTCTGTCTCTCTCTCTTTCTTTTTTCTTTAATTTTAGTTCGTTTTTAGTTTAGTTTTAGTTTCTCTGGTTTTTAGTTTTTAAATTTGTATCGTGTTGTAATTTGGGATTGTACATAATATTATCTTAATTTAATTTTACTCAAAATTTGTAAGTTTATGCACATACAGATGTCTTGTTCATCTAGGTGCATTTTATATCAAAGTAATTTACACTGTATAAATACCTTCATTGTTGTTTTGTTATATTAATTGTGTATTGTATTTTCAAATTGGTGACTAAAATAAATAAAATAAAAAAAAAAATATATATATATATATATATATATAATATATATATATATATATATATATATATATATATCGTATATATATATATATTTATATATATATATATATATATATATATATATATATATATATATATATAATATATATATATATATATATATGTATATATATATATAATATAAAATATATATATATATAAATATATAAATATATGTAAGTATATGTATAATATATATATATATATATATATATATATATATATATGCCTTTTAGCAAATCATTTAAAAATTAACTCGCCCCTAAAGGGCCGTTCTTGTACGCGCAGGTCTGTGTTGCCAAATCTACAATCTTTAGCAAATCAAAATGTTAATAGATAATAAACCACCGCACACGTAATTTCTTACCAGTTATATCAAAAGAATTCCTTGATAAGGCGGAAGCAAGTTCAATAATTGACTTGATCATTAGTTAATGAAAATCCGTGTTATTCAATTCTGACAGTTGATAAAACGAAACAAGTCATGTACTTTTCACCAATATAATAAAACACGAAGATTTTGCAAGTGAAAATCTGAAAAAAAAATTCACTGTCGAATAAAAGTAAATTCGTTGATATCTTGAAGTAATTGTCTCTTGACAAGTGACTCTAACCTTAAATAAAGTCAGCTATTTTATTTTGATGTACCTTAAATGGGCAACTGCCTATGTCGTGCGTACATAATCACAAAATGACTAAACACCACTTTCTACTGCAATTTTACATGTCTCACATCTATTTATTATAATTTTATGTAAATAAAACCTCAACAGTTAAGTAATTTTGACAGTGACATTTGGTGAAAAGCTATTTTTGTGATTCTGCTTTACAGGCACTTTTAGAATTTCTATTGATAATGTATGATTTAAACTGCAAGCAATCGATATAATATAAAAACATAAAAAAAATTAAAAAACGAATAGCCCAAATAAAAATTTGGAAAAGGTCATTGAAGTTTGTTATAGCTATTATGGTAGGGTTTGTTTTAAGAATTAAAATACGAAAGTATTGGATTTCTACAATATAAGTAGTTGGGAAGTGAGAAAACTAATGATGGTCTAACGTACATATTCTCCTCATCTCCACACAGTTGCATTTTCTCTAGAAAAATTCTACTTGTTATACATCAATATGATACACTATTTAAAATAAAATTTAAAGTCATATTTTTATTACAACAAAAGAATATTGACGTCTACTTCAGCTAAGCTGAATCATACCTATCTGAAATTTTAACCACTTACCAAGAAACTATGGATCTAAACTTGGTTTACCTCAGATGACGACTTAGTGCTTACAGTAGCGTAATGTCTTAGTAGCGATAATAAAATATATAAATATCATTAACAGTACGAAATAATGGGAAATCTTAGGACCACCAGAGAACCACTGAGGCACGCTTCCACAGTAGTTTTACTACTTACACCTAAACCAAAGAAACCGTCGATCTGGTACGGTAATTCAACCATACCAAATTTATAAATCATCGTGATCGCACACTGGGAAACAGCTTCTTTCCCACGTGAAAAGACATTTGACGTTTTTGCCCGTCAGCTGTTAATACAGTTTTACGTTTACACTGAGAAAAAAAAATTATTTCCTCAAAATTATACGTTTAAACATCTGTTAAACACTGAAAATATACAAAAAACCATATACTAACTTTCCAAAATATAGTCCGGAAGAACTTCAAAATAATTATGCTAAATAACAAATCAGAATAGAAAAAAAGATATTTCAATTTTGTCCTAATTAAAACCATTTGAATATTTTATTCTTTTTATAACAGCCAATTGACCATAAAACTTGCCTATATTGGAATCAAGACTGCTACAATACAACTAAAATGAAATAGTAACAGATGAAATACCTATTCAGCCCAGAAGTCAGGCTGCGTACTGTCACCAGTATTGTTTAATAACTTATTATTCCCAAGTCATTCATCAAGAAACATTATGGGGAATAAGGTGAAATAATACAGGATAGTGGGAGAACCGATATACAACCAATTATCTTTGCCGCCGATAACGTTGATCTTAGGCAATACCATTAGACACACCTGGCAAGCTATTGGATGAAAAACGTGAACAGAGAAAGTGTCGAAATGGTCCGGACGAATAAGCACGGATTAAATCAAGATTTGTGGTCGTGTCTAAAACATCAAACCTCAACAACTGACAAGTAGTTCCTCGATGGAAAAAACAAAATATAGAATACTTTAAGAAAAGTACAGAATCTTATAGGAGCACCTAATAACACATCTCCCGACATTGTACCAAGACACTAGAAATTTAAAACATTAAAACCCAGAATAGAGTCGGCAAGAAAACTCAATTTTTTAAAATTCCAGACAATGTCTCTGCAATGAAAGAAACTGATGCGCGCTTACTCTAAAGGATTGACGCTTTCCTGGCATGCTATGTTATAGGTCCCAACTTTATGTATTGAAGTCGAGAAACCATTGACGTTTAGAGCAATAACGACCACTAAGAAGGCTAAAATTTTTTGAAATATGGAGCTCAATTAGGATCCACTAATAAGGAAGTTCTCTACGAAGGATTAGGGCTATGGCGAAAACGCATGACAATCATAAAAATACGAAAAGATATCTGAGCTTAATTTCTATACTCAGTATTGACAAATATTCCATCTTTCGCAAAATTATCATGCAGGAAAGAATTGAGGGAGAGAAAAGGTGTCAGAAGAAAAGAAACAGTCTGGCTGAGAAACATCAGAGAATGAACCTGACTGAATGTAGGGAGTTGTTTCAAATACGAGGGAAAGAAACATTGGTGTCGCCAACCTTCATCTAAAAAAAGGCATGAAAAGACAGATAAATGACTCACACAAAGCATACAAGAAATTAATTTTTGCTGTGTTACAATGTGGTTAAAATTTTACCTTTACAAGTGATTGGGTTAAACAAAAAGATCGATTTTTTCCCAATGTTCCTCTCCAAAACTTGTGTAAGTTAACTTTGTTTTTTTTAATTATATTTGTTTTTGTTTCTAAGTTCTTGAAAAATTGAAAGTTTCGTTATAAGAAATTTTGGTGCATTAGATTCCCTATAGCTTATTTAGACAGATTATAATTTTGTAATAGTAGTTATTCTTACAATAAGAAACCATTCCGGAATAAACAGGTTAAACTTCTTAGTAAGCGATCAACTCCTGGATAAAAATTTTTATAGGATACAAATACTGAATATTTTTATATATATTTTCTTTTATTAAGTTTATTGGGACAGGTCTGGCTAAACTCCTGACAACACTGTAGATATATATATATAAATAATATATATATATATAATTATATATAATATATATATAACTATATATAAATTTATATATATAATATATATATATATATAAAATATATATATAATATATATATATTTATATATATATATAATATATAATATATATACTTATATATATATATATATATATATCTATATATATATATATATATACTATATATATATATAATGCTATTATATATATATAAATATAATATATATATATATATATAATATACAATATATAAATATATAAATATATATATATGTATATATTATATATTATATATATAATAAATATATATATATATATAAATATAATAATATATTTATATATATATAAATATTAATATATATATATATTAATACCGAAGTAAAACAATAGATGTTTTTAGAATTCCACTATATTTATAAACCGTAACAATTGTTTCGACATACAATGTCTTCATCAGACGGATGATAACTTTAAACTAATTTTAAATTAGAACATATTAGCCCATATATACCTTTAGGAGTAGTAAATTACAAGATTAAATTATAAAAATAATAAACACTTAATATTATTGTACAAAAGAAGTGGGTAATACCTGTCATTTGTGGGTTTTCACACAATTAAAATAAAGATAACAATAAATAAGTTGTACCATACTTAAATGATGGATTAATAATGGGTTATTCCGGATAAAGGTTTAATAATGGGGAATTGTTTGTTTCTATTTGTTGATTTAAGAGGAGATTTGAATTTTTGTATTTGTTTATTTCTAAGCTTTCTAAGTAATTTAATTTTTTGGATTTTTTGTCATAATGAAGTATTTTGAAATTATCGTCAAAGACGTGATTTGTTGAAATTAAATGTTCTGCATAATGGGATATGATATTTTGTTTGGTATAGCTTCTTTTGTGTTCGTTGATTCTTTTTTGAAAAGATCTGCCTGTTTGGCCTATGTAAAATTTTGGACAAGAACCACAATTGAGTTTATAAATTCCCGATTTTGCTTTTTTGTTACTTTTATTTTTATTATTTTTTATTATGTTAGAGAGTTTATTATTAGTTCTGAAAGCAATATTTAGACCTATTTTAGTTAATTCTTTAGAAATAAACTGTGTAATTTGTCCGGTGTAAGTGATAGTTTTATAACTTTCTTTATTCTTTTTTGGTTTAGGATATAACTTGTTGATTGCTAGTTGATATGTTTTTTTATTAATCATTCTGTCTAAGATATCTGGTTGGTATCCATTGTTAACCGCTATTTGTTTTATTATATTCATTTCTATAGAATAATTCTCTTCTGACATAGGTACATGTAAAAGTCGATGGATGAATGAATTAAAAGCTGCCATTTTGTGTGAATATGGATGATTTGAGTTATTATGTATTACTGTATCTGTATGTGATGGTTTATGGTAAATTGAAAAATTGTGTTTATTATTAATATTTTTAATTGTTAAATCTAAGAAGTTAATTGTTTTTTCTTGTTCAATTTCTATGGTAAATTTAATATTGGAATGGATAGTATTAATATGGTTGAGAAATTGTTGTAGTTGTCTATCTGTTCCAGAAAAACAAACTAATATATCGTCTACATACCTATGCCAGTATAGAAAATATTTACTAATTGGGTGTTTGAGAATTATGGATTCTAAATTATCCATGAAAATTTCGGCTAACAATGGACTTAACGGATTCCCCATTATTAAACCTTCCTTAGCCATATAAAATATGTCATTAAATTCAAAGTAATTTTGATCTAAACAAACTAATAGACAATCTAGGATTTCTTGTTTGATTATTATATTAATTCTATTTTTAGTGAGTAGACCTTCTACTAAACTTATTACTTCATTAGGTGGTATACTCGGAAATAAATTTTGGACGTCAAAAGATATAAGTTTAGCGTTTTTTGGAATCTGTAAGTGTTGAATTTTATTGATAAGTTCGTAAGAATTAAGAATACTGTGTTGTGCTTGAAAGTTGCAATATTTTTGTATGATGTCTATTAGTTTGTTTGATAATTTAACAGAAGGAGCAGTAACAAAAGATACAACCGGTCTAATAGGGAAATTATTCTTATGGAGTTTAATTAGTGAATATAATTTAGGGGCCTGCGGATTCATTAGTATTAAATTTCTTTTTTCGAAATCATTAAAAAGTGAAAGGTCTTTAATAACATTTTTGGTAAGTTTTTGAAAATGTTCTGTTGGGTCAAATTTCAAAATGTTGAAATTATTGATATTAAGAAAATTGATTGTTTTTGAGATATACTGTTCTTTTGTTACCGCTACTATCGATTTACCTTTGTCTGCTCTAGTGAGAATGATGTCTTCACTTTCTATTTTCCGACTTATTTTTCTTGCGGTGTTGTATTCACTGGAAGATTGGTCTCTGCGTTGTTCTAGAGGTTGTGTTTTAATTTGTTTTGCTATAATATGTTTATCAGTGATGTTTAGGTTGTCCAGTGCAAGTTCGCATTCTACTCCTAGATATTCTCTACTACTATTGTCATCTCTAGGTTTTAAGTTATAAGAAAATCCTTTTTCCAGGAGATTGGTTTCTTCTGGTGAAAATGTGGTTTCCGTGAGATTAATAAAACGTTTATAAAACTGGTGGTCACTGAACTGTGTGTTTCTAGTTTTTGTTCCATTTTTGCTGGAGTTCAACAATCATATTAAGTTTTTTTTTTTTTTTTTTTTTTTTTTTTTTTTTAGTAAGTCGGAAAATAGAAAGTGAAGACATCATTCTCACTAGAGCAGACAAAGTAAATCGATAGTAGCGTAACAAAAGAAACAGTATATCTCAAAAACATCAATTTTCTTCTAATCTATCAAATTTCAACATTTTGAAATTTTGACCCAACAGAACATTTTCAAAAACTTACCAAAAATTATATTACAGACCTTTCACTTTTTAATGATTTCGAAAAAAGAAATTTAATACTAATGAATCCGCAGGCCCCTAAAGTTATATTCACTAATTTAAACCCATAAGAATAATTTCCCTATTAGACCGTTGTATCTTTTGTCTGCTCCTTCTGTTAAATTATCAAACAAACTATAGAATCATACAAAAATATTGCAACTTTCAAGCACAACACAGTATTCTTAATTCTTACGAACTTATCAATATAATTCAACACACTTACAGATTCCAAAAAACGCTAAACTTATCTTTTGACGTCCAAAATTTATTTCCGAGTATACCACCTAATGAGTAATAAGTATTATAGAAGGTCTACTCACAAAAAATAGAATTAAATTAATAATAATCAAACAAGAAATCCTAGATTGTATATTAGTTTGTTTAGATCAAAATTACTTTGAATTTAATGACATATTTTATCTAGGCTAAGGAAGGTTTAATAATGGGGAATTCCGGTATAGTCCATTGTTAGCCGAAATTTTCATGGATAATTTAAGATTCCATAATTCTCAAACACCCAATTAGTAAATATTTCTATACTGGCATAGGTATGTAGAACAACGATATATTAGTTTGTTTTTCTGGAACAG
>JAHKBH010003822.1:0-13018 GCA_019049505.1 Pachyrhynchus sulphureomaculatus
TTTTTTCTTTAATTGAAAAAAATTTTTTAATTTTATTTTTTTAAAAACTTTGTTTTATATAATAAATAAATGCAAGTAAATGATTTCACGGTATATTATACTTAATTTATAGTCTAAACTTACAACTAATGACTAGGATTCTACGTTCATTTACTGTTTTTAATACTAATTCACCAAATAATTTATTTTATTTTTCTTTGGCGTTTGAATAATTTTGTTCACTATAATTGTGTTTCACATTATAAAAATAATTTCCTAGCATATTATAATAAATTTTAATCTGACATAAAATAGTATTCAAATTCAGCACATTAATTGAATCGCTAGCTAGGGCCATGACAATCACAGACTTATCTACGGCGAATTCACTAGATCCACGCGAATCTATTCTATTTCATAAGCCTACCGCCAATTTATCTATAAATTGTTCTTTTTCAACAAACGTGATAACAAAACACTTTCAATAAACACTGAAACACATGACAGATACATAGGTTATGTTTTGGAAAAAAATAAAAAAATTGACGGTTTTTTCTCAAAAAAGGCAAAAAAAAATTCATAGATTTTATTATCTAAAAATTTTTTTGTATTTCTTTTTAAAAGTACATTTAATTACAAAAATTTTGAAAAAAAAAACGTCTCGATCGGCCAATTTTTGACAAAGTTATGGTAATTTGAAAAAAAGAGCCATTTTTTTTGAAAAATTCATAACTTTTTTTGAGGTGGGTAAAAAAAGAACCGTTTTTCATAGGGTAGAAAAAGATAAATAACTTTCAGCCAAATCGAAAGGGCTCGGGGTCAAAAAAGTGGTCGATTTGGCATGGAATGACCCTTAGACTTTCAAGAAAAATTCAAAAGTCGAATTTTTTTTTTTATGTTTTTGGACTCTTCTGGTTTGCCGTTTAGCGTCTCCCCCGCGGGACAGACTTAAAACTTATCAAGCTAAAGTTTAAAACATTTAAAACAATGTCAGCCATAGAAACGACCAAACGACCCTTGTATTCCTCGTCCGCTCGTTTAAAACTTAACTTTTGGGATTTGAAACGTTTGTCTAAATTGACGCAATAGTTTCCTAATGATTTATAGCTAAGAAATGACAGAGGTTCAGTAATAGGAAATTTATGTTTTGGGACGTGACCAGGGTTACAAGGTGGCTTTGGGTCTAGTCTTTATTTTCTACAATTTGCTAGAACAAATACAGAAATGATAAATAAGTTCCTTCATTGGTGGTTAGTCCGATTTATTTAATGTACAAGTATATTACAGTGAAGTCTGCTTATAACGAACCCGTTTATAACGAATCTCCGGCTAAAAACCAACTGTTTTATAATGCACGAAAAAAAACTTCCATAAGACCAATGCCAAATTTTATCGGTTATAACGAACCCGGTTTATAATGAACTTCTTGATAAAGCGAACCAAATTTGGATGTTTTGTGTCCGTTTATAACGAACTTGCCACTCCCTGAGCTCGATGTCGCGCGACTTGATCTAGGGAACTCACCGAAACTAGCTGGAAACCCCTATTCTACTTGTTTCCGCCGCGTTGCTAGTTCGAGTAGTATTATTTTCAGTTTACTTGTTGTGTTATGCGGTTGTAATGCATATCTGATCAAAGTAGCAAAGTGAATGTTTAAGTTTTTATTTTAAAATGAGTACACAAAAACGTAAAGCGTTTACTTTAAAAGACAAACACGATATTATAAGGAAAATAGAAAATGGAGTTCAATAAAGTGATGTTTGCAAACAGTTGAATTTAATTAAATCTACGGTTTCTACCATATGGAAGAAGAGGCAAGAAAATTTTATCAATCTATGATAAAAGAAACTTTAGTTCAGGTTAGTTCAAGTTCAGGTAAAAAAGTAAGAAAATCTACACATGACCAAGTCAGTAAAAGGCTCCAAGGAAAAACACCACCTACTATTCCCATAGTGCATTCAAGGATGCCCGATATTGTCTTCAGACAGCGTATCATAAAACGTATTTTGATGAAGCTAGACCCTAAAAAGGCTTCTGGCGCTCACGGAATACCCGCTACAGTTCTCAAAAACTGTGCGAGGGAACTAACACCAGTTTTCTGTAGACTTTTCAACCTATCCTACAGAAAGGGAATATTTCCTTCCTGCTGGAAATGTGCACAGTTCAGCTGATACCTAAAAAAGGCAAGAAGACCTTGCCAAATAACTACCGATCAATCGCACTGCTTTCAATAGTATCGAAAGTCATGGAAATGACTATCAATCAGCATCTTCTAAAATATCTTGAAGGATTCAACATTATTAGCGATCACCAATATGGTTTTTCGTAAAAATAGATCAACAGGAGATCTTCTGACTTATGTAACACATGTTCGGAACAACGCAATTGAACACTTTGGAGAATCTCGAGCGGTTGTTCTTGACGTATCCAAGGCATTCGACCGTGTTTGGCACGATGGACTGTTGGCTAAGCTACGTTCTTACGGTATGTCTGAAAAGTTCTGTTTGTAGCTCTCATGTTTCCTCAGAGAGTGTTCTTTACGAGTGACAGTCGACGGATTTCCTTCTAACACCTTCACTATCAACGCCGGTGTACCTCAAAGCTCCATAATGTTTCCTACTCTCTTTCTCATTTATATTAACGATCTGCTGGAAAAGACCGACAATCAAACTACAGCTTTGCAGATGACAGTACACTTATCGCTTCATTCACTTTGAACGCTCGGACATCGCCTACTCAGACGAATATCCGCAGACAGCAGGAAGTCATTCAACTTAACAAAGACCTGGAAAGAAATTCTATCTTGAAGTGACAGTAACCAAGTGAAATTTAACGCTACAAAAACCCAGGCGAGTTTTTTCTAAAAAGTTAACGTTGCTGAACCCGACATAGTTATGTCGGGGCACTCCATTCCTCTAACATCGTCACTCAATTTGCTGGGCGTTAATTTGGGAGCAAATATGTCCTGGCATGAACATGTTGTAGGCATAGCAAGGAGAGCTTCTCAAAAGTTGGGAATATTATTTCGAACCAGAAAGCTTTCCACTCCACAACAACTGTTAATTCTTTACAAAGCTCAAATTCGACCAACTATGCAATACTGCTCCCATGTTTGGAGCTCCGCTCCCAATAAAAAAAAAAGGTTTAGTCAAAAACGACATGAACATGTTCCCATTACCAGCTATATTTATAAGAGAAAGCTAGTGAATTGAGAAGGAAAATAGAGAACACCTAGTTTAACTGTTCTAGAAGTTGGTTTAAAAGGCGACGTAATATTAGTGGGGGTAAGATAATAAGAGAAACTGCAGGAGTGGATATGACTGTTGTTGATCAGTGGGTTGGCCAATGAATGGCCGGAAATTCAAGAAAGTTATGTATACGTGGACATTTTTAATGCGGATGAAACGGGTTTGTTTTACAATATGACGCCTGATAAGACATTAAAGTTTGTCGGAGAGAATTGTGCTGGTGGAAAATTATCAAAAGTAAGGATTATTGTGTTGGTAACTGCAATATGTCTGGAACAGGATAAGAAAGTCCGCCAATCCCAGGTGTTTTTAAAAACAAACATTAACCAGTAAAATACAAATCAAACGATCGAATGGGACAACCAATTAAAATTCACAAACAGAAAAATATTACTTTTGATTGACAATAGTCCAACGCACCCTGAAGTTGATCTACAGAAAATAAAATTGGTTTTTATGCCTCCAAACACAACTGCAAAATTCCAGCCTATGCAACAAGGATTTTTTTCTGTAACTCTCTTGGACGCTATAAACTTTATCGATATGGTTTGGCAAAGAGTTAGTAGAGAAACTATTGCAAACTGTTTTAAACATGGCGAATTTTTAAAGAAGGAATGTAGATATGACTCAGATGATGAGCCACCGTTGACTCAGTGGATTAAAAAACGTCGAGAAGATCCTACTGATTGTCTAAAATTTGTTTGTGAATAATGCTGACATTCAACAAAATACAGTGGAAATCGAGATAAAAAAAAAGATCTTTAATCACTTTAATTTTGAAGAATATGTATGTGCTGATATTGAATTAATGACGAAAGAAATATTAATGATGACCAAATTGTGACACCAGTGACTTCTGGGAAGATTTTAAGTGATAATGTTGACGAAAACGAGCTTGGAGAAGAGATAATATTTTATGTTCCATCCATTTCAAAAATGACTAAGAAAATGACTGACACTGGCAATTTTTTGGAATCTCGTGAAGCCTGAACATATATGGAGTAGTTTTTATGACCTTGACAATTATATAGACCATTTCTTTTTCAAGTAAAATTGTACAAACGAAAAATTACTGATTTTATTGTATAAACTACGTATTTTAATGTTTTCGGTTATACTCGTATATGTACCAACATGCATAATAATAACTTTAGTGTAACTTGTTTTATTTTCCTTTGAACTTTTTCTTTTAATTTAATAATTATTATTATTCATTTTTCTAAGCATTAGCGCCTAATCTATACAAAAATGTAGTGAACAATGATATTAGATTTTGTTTACTGTTTGTAAGGAACTTCGGATATAGCGAACCATTTTTAGTGAGTTTTTGGAGTCCGTTACAAACGGACTTCACTGTATTTATATTTTTAATACTACGCATACAAATTAATTATATTATCTTCATCCACATTTGAATCGTTTTTTTGATTTTTTTAAATTAAAGTAATTTTACGATTTAGAATCCTGCAATAACATATCGAAAAGTCTGACTGTCTATCTGTTACTCCAATAACCTGCGATTGATACTTGAAGTCAAAAAACCTATAGTTCTTTGGCGACATCACTCTGGGGGAAGATGAAAGGGATAGGGACTAATATATTTTTTTTCATTTACATTAATTCGGTATATTTTTAAAACCAACTTAACAGGACCTGCTTTTTTACTTATACAAAAAACGATAAATAAATAAAGGGTATCATTCTTTTTATGTCGCAAAATATTTTGATTTTTATTTTTTCCAAATAAGACAGATCTTTCATTCTAATAAAATTCTAACACGTAGGCTGAAAAGTGTTTGGTCTGACACATAGATGTCGTTCTTTTTAAAAAACCCATATAATTTTTAGGAAGTACCAACCTTCAAACGATACGTGTCAAAATTCCATGACATTTCGACGATTAGTTTACAAGTTACAGTGGTTTTAGGGACGCTACTTTTGATATTTTCAAAACTATGGAAAAAAATCGAATTTCGTGTGTTAATTAAACACTGTTTTTTGATGGGAAAAAATACCGTTCAAGCAAAGTAATGGCTTGATAAGTGTTACGGGGACTCTGCCCCTAGAAAAATCACTCATCATTTACTGGTATGCTGAGGTTAAACGCGGTCGTACAGACACAAATGATGCTGAACGCTCTGGACGCCCAAATGAGGTGGTTACACCGAAAAATATCAAAAAAATCTACAAAATTGTTTTGGATGACCGTTAAACTGAAATTGCGTGAGATAGCCGAAACTCTAAAAATATCAAAAGAACGTATTGGTCATATTTTGCATGAATATTTGGGCATGAGAAAGCTCTGTTCGAAATGGGTACCGCATTTGCTCACAGTGGACTAAAAACAACAACGTGTTGATGATTCTGAGCGGTGTTTGGACCTGCTTAAGCACAATAAAAAGGATTTTTTTATGCGATATGTGACAATGGATGAAACATAGATCCACCACTACACGCCGGAATCAAATTGGCAGTCAGCTGAGTGGACAGCAGCCGGTAAAAGCCGCCCGAAGCAACCAAAGACACAACATTCGGCTGGGAAGGTTTTGGCCTCTGTATTTTGGAATGCGCATCGAATAATTTTCATCGACTATGCTGAGAAGGGAAAAAACCATCAAAAGCGAATATGCAGGATAGACGTAGACTACATTCTTTGGTAATGTTTCATGTTTTTGTTGTTAATAACTGCCTACCAAACCTAAAAAATAAAAATATTTATAGAACAGACGTTTATGGGTTGAATTTAAGATTTGGTGGACTTATATCTCCACCACCTCACCGACCAGCTCTTTCTAAAAGAAGCTTTTCCTACAATATTTATAAACTTTTTAATACCGTACCTGTTGCTTTAAAAACCCTTAACCTGAGATATTTAGAAAGTGGATAAAAAAGTATTTTTAAACCAATTAGTTAATTAGGTTAATTTTTGTCGCATTTCTCCCTTTTTTTTTCTCTCCCTCTCTCTCTAACTCGTTTAGTTTTATTATTTTCTTCAATTCATGAACATTTAGACTACTCAGTATATATCACCACTACACCAAACACTTTATTTTGGCACTCGACGCGCGTTTCGCTAACCATGTTAGCTTCATCAGGAGCGATGATTGAGCTAACATGGTTAGCGAAACGCGCGTCGAGTGCAAAAATAAAGTGTTTGGTGTAGTGGTGATATATAATGAGTAGTATCATTGTGCCAAAGATTCCACATTCCCAACTTAATGAACATTTATGCTTCTTTTTGTAGCAGAAATATTGAAATATATAATGTAAAGTGTAATATTAATGTCATTTTGCAGAAAAGAGGAAATAAAATTATTATTATTACAAAAAGTTCTTCTTTCTCACATTTGATCAATGTGGTTCCATGTTTGGCTGACGGGCCAAAACCAAGTCAGCACAAACGCTATTACCATTCCGTATTAAGGAATGACCTGACAATGTTACATGTTTTCAAAAATCACTGACTTCTGAATGCTTCTGTGTATGTCCGTGTTGAGTCCCAATTGCACTAAATGTGGTGTGAATGTTATTGGTGTAAGGCCTGTGGCTGATATAATGAGGGGGGGACAATGATGACTTTTTCCTGTCTCCATAGCCTTTTTATTTCCGTTGCAAGGTCTGTGTATTTGGAAATTTTTTCTGTGTATTTCGCTTGGATGTTTGTGTCATTGGGGACAGCTATGTCAATCAGATAGGTGACTTTTCCTTTTTTGCACTGAAAAGTAATATCGGGTCTATTGGCGGAGACTGTTTTATCTGAATGGATACCGATATCCCAGTAGAGCTTGTAATCTTCATTTTCAAGTATGGATGTTGGCGTGTATTTGTAGTAGGGATCTGCGTTTTCTATGAGTCTGTATGTTGTGGCTAGTGCTTGGTGAACCACTTTGGCAGCTGAATCATGCCTGGCTGTGTACTCCGTTCCGGCCAATATTTTGCATCCGCTCGTCATGTGTTCGATCGTTTCTTTCTGCTGGTGGCATTTCCTACATCTGTCCTCTGCAATAGTCGGGTCTTTGATGATATGCTTTTGGTAGTTTCTGGTTAATATGACTTTATCCTGGATGGCAAGTAAGAAGCCTTCAGTCTCAGGGAATAGCTGCCCATCCCGTAACCAGGTGTATGATTGTTTTTTATTTACGTGGTCTTGTTCTATGTGGTATCTGTGTTTTCCGTGGAGTGTTTTCTCTGACCACGTTTTCAACTTTTCCTGTTGTAATTGGGTGTGACTGTGTGTGTCTGCTGAGTGGTCTGCCCGGGCTAAGTCCAGAGGTGTGTAGTTTTTGTCTGCTTTCACTGTCGCTGTGTGGAGGCTGGTTTGCTTGCTGTGAAAGAATTTCCTAAGTGTTTGTATTTGTTTTGTGTGTAATGATCTGATGTCTATAATTCCTCTTCCTCCTGCCTTCCTCTCGATGGTAAGTCTTTCTTTGCATGCGTTGGGGTGTAATTTCCTGTATTTGGTGAATTGAGATCGTATAAGGATGTGAATATTTTCTATGTCTGTTTGTGACCATTTGATGATACCAAATGAATATGTGAGTATAGGTATAGCGAACGTGTTGATGGCTTTAGTGAGATTCTTAGAGTTGAGTTTTGTTTGCAAAAGTTTCGTCAGTCTGTTTTTGAATTCGGTTCTGAGCTCTGTTTTGATGTGAGTGTGGTTGAGTTTGGTGCTTTGTTGGAAGCCTAGATATTTGTATGTTTCTTTATCGAACATGTTATCGAGCGTTTCATTGTTGATGGTTTCTGTTTCATGGTGGCACTTCCATTGGCCTTTGTTGATGTGGAGCACTTTGCATTTACTTATACCAAATTCCATATTGACATTTAAGGTGAATATTTCTGTGATTTTCAGGAGTTCTTTCAGCTGTGTTTGTGTGGCAGCGTAGAGTTTTATGTCGTCCATATATAGGAGGTGGTTTATTTTATGTTGATTCACTTTTTGGTGTCTGATATTGAAGCCATGCTCTGTTCTGTTTAGTATATTTGAGAGTGGATTGAGACAGAGGCAAAAAACCATAGAGCACTGAGCGAGTCTCCCTGAAATATACCCCGTCTGATGTACAGCTCTTCTGTTTGGATCCGTTCGGTTTGTGTTTCTAGGCGTATTTTGGTTTTCCATGTTTTCATAATTTGCGCGAGAAAACTGCCTGAGGTGTTGGTTGATTTTATAGATTTCTAGGACCCTGATTAACCAGCTGTGGGGTATGGAGTCGAAGGCTTTTTTATAGTCTATGTAACCGATGTGAAGGTTTCTGTGTTCTTTTCTGGTTTGTCCCATAATCACGCTATCTATAATCAGCTGCTCTTTGCATCCTCGACTATTTTTCCTGCATCCCTTCTGCTCTTCTGTGAGGATATTGTTGTCTGTTAGGTGTTGTTCTATTTTCTTCGAAATTGTGGCTGTGATGATCTTGTATAGGGTTGGAAGACAGGTGATAGGTCGGTAGTTTGACGGGTTTGTGGTGTCTGAGCTTTTGGGTTTAACGTATGTTATTCCTTGTGTGAGGAAAGTGGGAAATGTGTCTGGTTGTAGAATGGCTTTGTTGATTTGGTGTGTGAGTGCTTCGTGTGTGGTGGTAAACTGTTTGTACCAGAAGTTTTGTATATTGTCTATTCCAGGACATTTCCAGTTGTGTGTGTGTTTGATAGTTTCTGTAATTTCTTGTGTATTAAATGTGGTGGTTTTTCTTGTTCTGTCACATGTTTATGTTTGTCTTCTTCGGCTTTGATCCAGGGAGTGTTATTATTGTGTAGTTTGGGTTCTGACCAGATACTTTTCCAATAATCTGTGAGTTCTTGTTTGTTTGGTGGTTCAGTCACTGCTATCTGTTTGTTGTACATAGTTTTCCGGTAGAACTGTTTTTTCGCTTCTTCGGAAGAGGTTGTTGGTGTCTTTCCTCTCATTTGATTCTTTGTATCTACGGAGTCTTGCGGCATATACAGATAGTTTTTGTTTTCAGGGTATCGAGGATTTCTGGCAGTGTTCTGTTGGGAGACTTAGATTTGATCTTGTTTGCCCCCTGTGTGACACGTTTGGACGCGTTCCCGCTTATAAACTGGGTAAGATGTCCTAGATCTCTCCTGATGTTGTTGATTTTGTTTTCTATTCTTATTTGCCATTTGAATTTTGGTTTTGTCCTGTTGGGGTTTCCTTGTCGTTGAGGGAGTTTTTGATTATTTTGTGTTAGAGTGGTGATTGCTGCTGCGTATATTATTGTGTGAATGTCTTCGATTGTGCTTAAGTCTGTTATATACTGAGGTATTATGTGCTTGTTTAGTGTGTTGAGGATTGGTTGCGTGCTCTGTCTGAAGATTAAACGAGGGATGGGATTTCTTGTTGTGGGGTCGGTGCCTGACCATCGAGCTAGATGTGACTCCATTTTTGCTTTAAGTGTTTGTATGAGAGGTGATTCGGGGTGATGTTGTGTGGATGTCGTTGAGGGTGGCGAGTGATTCATGTTGTTGTCTGTGATATGGTGTTGCGCGGTACTCGCAATATTATTTTGCGTTATGCTCCTCCTGGGTGGTGGGTATTGTTGTGTTCGACTGGGTGGTTGTGTGTGTGAGGCTGATTCGGAATCTGCTTTATTGTTTCTATCGTTTGGTTGGTCTGTGTTCAGTTCAACAGCCACTGTGTCCTTGATGGTTTGCAATTCGATAGGTGTGAGACGATTGTTCTTGGTAATAACTCTTTTTTGGTCTATTACTCTCTGTTCTGAAACAAGTAATTGCAGATGTGGATATTCGGTCAAGAAAAGTCTGTGCAGTTGCTGTCTGTAGCCCGATGTTATTGTTTCGAGTTTGGTGGCGGTGTAGTAACAGCGCATCACCGTCCTATTCATCTCATCCGTCCACTTTAACCGCTGTCTTGGTTTTCCAGCCTTGGTAGTTGCATGTTGTCCTTGCAAAACATACGGGCCCTGGCCTGGCTTTGGTGGTTGTGTTTGTCCCGTATCTACGTCGGTTGTGCTTGGGATTGATGTTGGTGGGTCCAAGCGGCGAGTGATTCTCTTCTCAGTGATTTCTTTGTCAGGTTTTGTGTTTTCATTACAGCAACGCATGGCGTGTTCGTTGATTCCTGTGGTGCAACTCATGCGCTGCTGTGATTTTCCCGCCTTGGTGGGTGTCGGCTTAGTCGCCGACACAACACTTTTGGCAGGTCCATTTTCGGTTGCCTGGTCTTCATCGTTTTGGTCGAGCTGCCATTTCCCGCGACGTCCTCGACCGTTACGTCGCTCGCCCGATGCTTCTTTTATTGGTCTGTTGTTCTCTGGAATGTTTTCAGTGTTTTGTGGTGTCAGAAGCTCAAAGTGTCCCGACATTGGGTCGCCTGTTAGTAGAAGGTAAATGGTTTTGTTGTATTTTCCCGTGCTTATTATTGTTGGTCTGTCCGTAAAAGTTATTTTTGTATGTCTTGTTCTTCGGTGTTTTGAGAAGATATGAAAGTTGCTATTTTGTGTTTCCGAGAGGGCAAGTATCTCAAGGCTCGTTCCATAGGTGCCATTTTTCCGCATATAATTATAATAGTTATTGAAGTCTTTTATATCGTCGACTTCAATTAATGAAAATGTGTGAAGTTCCGACCAGTTTTGTTGTAAATATCTTAGAGCAACCTCTCGGAGTTTCTCATGATGGTTCTGGTGGCCATATTAAGTGTAAGCTAACTGCACGAAAAAGGCAATTTCCATCACCTACAATGTCGGATCTGGTAAAACTATCGGGAGTAGTTTCGACTGAGGCGGTTGTTTGGTTCGTCTGTCGTTGTTGTTGTTGTGGTGTTGCTGTAGCTGTTTGTACGACAGGGGTCCGCCTCCGCAACACCCTTCCATTTTCATTATTATAATTATTATTATTTAACATAGTATTCCCACGAGTATCCTAGGAAAGAAAGGGTCGACTGCAGCAGAGCCTGGATGCCACAGCAAGGCTACTTACTCCCGGAGGGCGCCCCGGTATCCGGGGGAACCGTTCGCGACTCATAAACGCTGAGCCATTCATCTTCTCGGCACGGTAAACACCTTAAGATTGCGTTTTATTACACATAATCTGGACAACACAAGACAGCACAACATGACTCAGGTACCTCGGGATCGTCAATGCCCGTACTAGGAGAATCCTGGGATTCCCCTAGCCCCTGAGGGTTTATTATTATTATTATTACAAAAAGTTCTTCTTTCTCACATTTGATCAATGTGGTTCCATGTTTGGCTGACGGGCCAAAACCAAGTCAGCACAAACGCTATTACCATTCCGTATTAAGGAATGACCTGACAATGTTACATGTTTTCAAAATCACTGACTTCTGAATGTTTCTGTGTATGTCCGTGTTGAGTCCCAATTGCACTAAATGTGGTGTGAATGTTATTGGTGTAAGGCCTGTGGCTGATATAATGAGGGGGACAATGATGGCTTTTTCCTGTCTCCATAGCCTTTTATTTCCGTTGCAAGGTCTGTGTATTTGGAAATTTTTTCTGTGTATTTCGCTTGGATGTTTGTGTCGTTAGGGACAGCTATGTCAATCAGATAGGTGACTTTTCCTTTTTTGCACTGAAAAGTAATATCGGGTCTATTGGCGGAGACTGTTTTATCTGTATGGATACCGATATCCCAGTAGAGCTTGTAATCTTCATTTTCAAGTATGGATTGTTGGCGTGTATTTGTAGTAGGGATCTGTGTTTTCTATGAGTCTGTATGTTGTGGCCAGTGCTTGGTGAACCACTTTGGCAGCTGAATCATGCCTGGCTGTGTACTCCGTTCCGGCCAATATTTTACATCCGCTCGTTATGTGTTCGATCGTTTCTTTCTGCTGGTGGCATTTCCTACATCTGTCCTCTGCAATAGTCGGGTCTTTGATGATATGCTTTTGGTAGTTTCTGGTTAATATGACTTTATCCTGGATGGCAAGTAAGAAGCCTTCAGTCTCAGGGAATAGCTGCCCATCTCGTAACCAGGTGTATGATTGTTTTTTATTTACGTGGTCTTGTTCTATGTGGTATCTGTGTTTTCCGTGGAGTGTTTTCTCTGACCACGTTTTCATCTTTTCCTGTTGTAATTGGGTGTGACTGTGTGTGTCTGCTGAGTGGTCTGCCCGGGCTAAGTCGAGAGGTGTGTAGTTTTTGTCTGCTTTCACTGTCGCTGTGTGGAGGCTGGTTTGCTTGCTGTAAAAGAATTTCCTAAGTGTTTGTATTTGTTTTGTGTGTAATGATCTGATGTCTATAATTCCTCTTCCTCCTGCCTTCCTCTCGATGGTAAGTCTTTCTTTGCATGCGTTGGGGTGTAATTTCCTGTATTTGGTGAATTGAGATCGTATAAGGATGTGAATATTTTCTATGTCTGTTTGTGACCATTTGATGATACCAAATGAATATGTGAGTATAGGTATAGCGAACGTGTTGATGGCTTTAGTGAGATTCTTAGAGTTGAGTTTTGTTTGTTTGCAAAAGTTTCGTCAGTCTGTTTTTGAATTCGGTTCTGAGCTCTGTTTTGATGTGAGTGTGGTTGAGTTTGGTGCTTTGTTGGAAGCCTAGATATTTGTATGTTTCTTTATCGAACATGTTATCGAGCGTTTCATTGTTGATGGTTTCTGTCTCATGGTGGTGCTTCCATTGGCCTTTGTTGATGTGGAGCACTTTGCATTTACTTATACCAAATTCCATATTGACATCTAAGGTGAATATTTCTGTGATTTTGAGGAGTTCTTTCAGCTGTGTTTGTGTGGCAGCGTAGAGTTTTATGTCGTCCATATATAGGAGGTGGTTTATTTTATGTTGATTCACTTTTTGGTGTCT